>JAQNCA010000028.1:10726415-10754661 GCA_029783725.1 Acanthurus tractus
ACAATGTGGTTCCCAAACGCGGTGGGGGGGGGGGAAAAAAAACCCCATCTTAATCAGCCCCCCCCCCCCCCCCCCCCCCCTTCCACTCGCTTCACCACCCCCTGTGTTTTTTCTCCCTCTTCTTCCCAACTCTCTTGAGTTAATGCTGCTGATTGTCTGTCGATGGGATGAACACGCTAACATGGATGTTCTGGGCAAAGGGACAGAGACTGACATGCCAGTGGTCGAGACAACTGGCAGGGCACAAGACACCACAGCATCCATCCCAAACCTTATTTTCCTTCTGCTTCCCCTCCTCACCACAGAGCAGAGATCTGAATACTCTCTGCTGGTATCAGAGCAGATATAAACACCACTATTTCTTGTTCCGTTTATGCCTTGCAATAAATGCCTACTGCAAGAAACTGAACTATTCTTACTCATTTGATGTATTAATGGCTTCACAAGGCTGTTAATCCTGCCTGGTATGCAGCTCAAAGCCTGAGGTGAAGAGGTTTTCATGTTCGGGTGTTGAAAACCTTTAGCCAAGTGAGAAAGGTCTGACTTATGGGCGCACTAAATCAATCCTGCCAGTGTTTAGTTCAAGGAATCACGCTTCTGTTAAAAACACACTCAAATCCACAAACAGACACAGTTCCCAACTATTAACATAGTCCAAGACACAACCTTGCCAAGAAGGCAAATGGTAAATCATAACTACACACACACACACACAGAGAAAATGGGGATCCAATAATGATTATCTTTACAGAAAAGGATGTGCATGCTATAGCAATTCTAATGCTTTGCCTTCTCAGTATACCTACTTAGGCTTGAGTAGAGTGCTTCTGCAGCACAGTTTCCACTGCAGAGCGATTTTAAAAAACAGTGAAAAATAAACAGTGAGTGCTGGAGACCCTCTGTATTGGTGCTTTTCTCCCTGAGTGTGTGGACAGCACAGTTCTGCTGTTTGTCTCTTTTTAACGACCACAAGAAAAGCACCCACAGATCCAACTAGCTGTTTTCAAAAACCAGTGAGTTATGGTTTTACCACACTGATGTCACCGTTTAATAGCATGCGTTTTGCTGAATTCTTAACTTTCCTCTAGTGCTTGGATTGTCTCATCAGCCCTAAAAAACAAAGACAGAGCTTCTTTAGCCCCATTGCTTTCTATCCAATCAGCAGGCCATTTATCGAAATTACCTTATTCAAATTGTGGGCGAGGGCTCTGACCAGGGCTAATGAATAAATAAAAAGCAGGGCTGTATGGTCGGCTGTATGGTTTTTTCTGTCATTGTGTTTGTGTTAAAAAATACCAAACCCGACCAGACATGCATGCACACTCACCCATTTCTATTCATAAAAATGAACTTGTGCAAATTGCAGCCGAGACCTGAAACTATGAGCTGTGAGTAAATAAAAAGCAGAACTATATGGTTAGTCTATGGTTTGCCTGTCTGACAGTGTTTGTGTTGACTAAAAAGCCCCTGATCTCCCTCTCTGTCTCTCTCCAT
Organism: Acanthurus tractus; assembly: GCA_029783725.1. Classification (NCBI taxonomy): domain Eukaryota; kingdom Metazoa; phylum Chordata; class Actinopteri; order Acanthuriformes; family Acanthuridae; genus Acanthurus; species Acanthurus tractus. The sequence goes on from JAQNCA010000028.1 coordinate 10,727,910, forward strand.
CGCTCTCTTTTTTATGTTTTTTCTCTCCAGCTCTGAGTCATTCTCCATTACAACTCATAGGTCTGGCGTCAGACAAAGCACTAAGTCAAAATGCCTTAATCAAATAAGCCATTTAAAGCAAGTAAATGCTGCTATTTAGTCTTCATGGTCTCCTACTCCGTTGGACTTTCACCATGTCTGCCTCTACTGGAAGTCAACCACTGGAATACAACTCTCTAAAAGTGTAGGCTGTGCAGTATTGTTTTATGTATGTGTGCATACATGGTTTTAATCTTCCTAAAGTATGATCTCATGTGTGGTTTTGTTTAAATAAGAAAAGTGCAGAGCAAATGTTCATATCTGTGACATGTAAATGTGGTGTTTATGGACAACCTAATTAAGGCCTAGAATTCAATTTGAGGGCACAAACACATGGAAAAACAGGAGACATCTCCATGCTGATATAAGAGAATGTAAATGGTGACATCGTACTGTGCGAGCATTGAAAGACTGAGCTTCTTTCTTTGCACGACGCTGGGAAGGTATACCTAAAATAAAATATTTTTCATGTTTACATTCTTGGGGGACATTTAAATTTGTTTTCAGGCTTCTATATAAAAACTTTAAGAAAAACTATCACGTTAAAATGCTCAGTTTCACAAAAGAGAGGGGGGGAAACCATTAATTACCAATAAGAATGTAACCAAAAGCTAATAGCATACCAAATTTTTCCCATGACAGGGGTCACACAGTTTTAATGTCTTAAGTATTCTTGCTCCATATGGCCTGAGTCTAAACTTCCCTCCTGCTGCTTGACTGCCTCCTCTGACCACCTCCACGGCCACAGCTACTTCAGGACACAGCAGATCTAACATTAAAAAACTACCTTTGCATTACCATACTCTGTAATTACTGACATTTTTCAGTCTGACAGCAAGGAGATGAGAGGGAGAGTAAAGATCATCCAGACTTAGCTTGCAGCTTTCAAGGGTCACTGGGCTGTCTATTAATTCCCTCATGGCCTTTTAAAAGAGGCTCATCCATCACTCCCTGACAGCGTCTGTCTCCCTCTAACCTCTCGGACCAGATATGAAATAATATTTATTAAAAAGTCAAGTCTGTCACTGTAATGGACAGCTCCTCCCACTGGGTGGCAGGAAGTCAGAGCTGTGAAGCATGTCACTCAAGTTATTTAACTCATGTGTATGTGTGCATGTATGTGTGTGTGTGTGTGTGTGTTTAATAGAGACAAATACACAGCAAAATAAGGCAAGAAAAAAAAGGCTAAAAAAAGGAGAACACATTAGAAAAACAAATAACTACGTATGTTTTCATTGGTTAGTGGGCTACCCGAGCTCAGGATTCCCTCTCTGGATTCCATGGAGAGGAGTGATGAAAGGTCTGAGGAGGAAATCCCCAATAATGAGGAGCTGCAGCCGTGTGTTACTCAATGCCATGTGTGATGCCTACTGTAAGGCCCACCCAGACCCCACTCTCAGTGTAATTAATGCCCTCAGGGCCTGTGTTGCAGTTCCTATATTGCCTAATGAAAGAAAGATGGCTCTCTGCAGTATGTAGCTCTCTCTTAAAGTCTTAAGCCAATAATCTGTCGGTGCATTATTCATCTCTGCCACAATACCCTGTTATTATATTCAAATGATGCATGCACTGCATGTGTATGTGTGTGTGCGTGCATGCGCATGACTGTGAGTCACTCCATGTGTACTGCTGTTTGTGTTTTCTTTTTATGACTTTTACTTGCCTTGACAGCATGAGCATGTGCATGTTTTGGCCTGCACAGTTGTGTACTTCTTGGGCCCATGTGTGTACCGTTTAAACTGATTTATCTCTGTTCGTGTGTATGTGTGCGTCTTGGTGTGTGTGTGTGTGTGTGTGAGAGAGAGAGAGAGAGAGCAAGAAGAGGGCACACACATGAAGACTGCTGCAGTCAGGACCTCTGCTGTGCTGTTTCAATAGGTTTCTGTTTAGAACAGACAGGCAGGGTTCACGGTGTGCCAAGCTGGCATGCTCCCTGGGATAATGAGAGACTATGCTTCGGTTCGGATTGTTGATTAAGGATTTTTTAGCAACATAAACAAGCTACTGTTCAGCCATGTGCGCACATGTGAAGTATATGGCATTTTAAAAGGCAGGGTGAGATCTAGTCTTGGCCAACAATATAATGTGAAGGGAAAATCCACTGAGAACAATAGGGAAGTTAATACTGTTAAGGTGTATTGGTTGTCTGTCTCAACACTGGATTGCTCAGTTGGCATCCTTCCATGCTTGGTCTTTTTTTTTCTCTGCTGACACAAGTTATGGCAAAAGTTTTATGGGTTCTGCTGTCATTTACAAGTTTATATGGGATTTTCTCCCAGCCACTTACCTAAACAGTATGCTGAAGTTTTCTGGTCTTACATACAGTAGGCTATCTAGCAACACATACTGCAGCTAATTTTATACTTTAGTTTACTGGCCTTTTGAGAACTGCATTTTTGCCTTCACAATCGTTAGGAGAGTAAAAGAGATCAATGCAAAAGGTGAACATACACAAAATCTATTTTACACTATTTCAAGGAGACACACTGATACAGCAGCAAAAGTCAGCTGAAAAATATTATGGTTTCTGAAAAAAAAACTAGCACACACATTGAAGATATTCCTAATGGAGGAATTGAGTTAAAAGAAAACCAAAAGGCCTGTAGAGCACTGGTCCAAGTTCAATTCAAAATCTGCGCTATTCATAAGAAGAACTGCTGTGATGTGGTGGTCGTGTTTTTACAGCGTGCTAGCACCCCCACAGAGGCTGTGTAAAAACACAGATCACTACAAGAGGGTACCACCCAGAGAAAATAAATAAACCAAACTGGACCAATCGTTAATTATGATTGAGAGAGTAACACTTATGTTTGCTGCTGAGGAACACTGTATGTTCAGTTAGAATTATTTTATTTATCAAAAAAGAAATTCTTTCTTGAACTGTTATAAAAAAATGTATGCTGCAGTTAATAAAAGAATCCAATTTTGACATTTGACATATTTTGGATATTTATGGTGGAAAACTATTTTGTAAGCTTTTTGAGTGTCTATGTGTGTGTTTGTGTGTGTGTGTGTGTGTGTGTGTGTGTGTGTGTGTGTGCAAATAATCACAAAATGTTAACATCTGCTGACTATTACAACTGCAATTATGACTCTAATGATGATTACAATTATTGACCTACACAAAATCTCAGCTGGAACCACAAAAGCAGGAAGATGAAATCTGGAAAGTTATTGTGAGACAAAGTTGGTAATCGAGGTAAACAAAGCAAATGAGAGGGAGTCTCACCTCTAGTGGAATTGTGTCAAAGCTCATTTTCTCCCTTAGAATTAGTCCCAATGATTCACCTTCAAAAGAGTCACAAATGATTTATCTATGTTATCAGGCAACTGAACAAACTTCAGAAGGAGCACAGACTAAGTGGCATTGATTCACGGGGTCACAGAAACTGTATTTTTACAGTTTGTCCAGATTAATTTATGCTGGGTAGTCATATTGTTTTGCAATTAATTCTACTAATTAATCCATATCAAAATGAGACACTGTTGGTTTGGAAAAGAACAGCTTTTTGCAAGTTGCTCAATGTGTCCCTAATATTCCCTACTCCATATCCTAAAATGCAAATACTTCTGTTCAAACTGGATAAGCATAAAATTGTGACATTATTTATCAGCACAGTAAACGGAAAGAGGGCAGATGTACCTTGAAATAAAACTCTCATTGTCTAGGTTTGTAGCATGAAAATAGAAGATACTGCCAAATACACATACCATTTTAATTCATCTTCTCAGGCTTGAACTCTGCAATGACATTCTTGTACAGTGCAGAGAATTTTTGTCACATTTTTGAACTCAGTAATCAAGTTTCTTTCCAAGTGGAACATAATTTACCCACATCTTGAAGAAGTTGTTCAGAGTTTAGGAAATTACTCACATTTTTATTAAGAAGACTGACAGCACTGTCTTGTCCGCAGGGCAAACAAGTTTCATACCAGCAGCCTGCTAACCTAGCTTAGCACAAAGACAAGCCATAGCTAAATGACTGACTGCTGGTACGCTTGTTTATATTTAGAGACAAATCAGCAAAAAAAGTGAGTACAAATATTCTGTAAAGATATGGGACTACCCCTTTAATGCCAATCTCGGCTAGACCAGGGTAGTTTTGATGGGTGAACTTACCTGAATAGACACGGTCACCCTTACAGCTGAACTGTTCATTCTTATTCTAGTGTGAGAGGTGTGATGAGACTGGATGAGCCTGAAGGGAGTTGGAGGGAGAAACAGAGCTGGACAGTAGGAAGAGAGAGAAGGAAAAGACAGGATGCTATGAAATGAATTCCGTGAGCACTTTATCCTGGGACCATATGCACATTTTGAGGGAGAATGTGGACAAAGCTGGGCAACACTGAGTGATTTCAGGTAAATAACTCTGTTTACTTTCCTCATACTTCTCATTCCGAGAGTCAAGAAGGCCACAGCAGAATCACATCTGTGTCAAAATGTTTATTTAGGATTTTATATTCAGCTTGCTCATACACCTGAAAGCGACCACTAGTCAGAAAGGGTTTTCAGCGCACATTAAGAAGGGAGGAGTCTTGATAGCACACTGCTCCTTCGCGTTTCCATGATGTTAACACTCTTCCAGCAGACACACCTGGCAAAGAAGCCAAAATCAGTGGCAGCTGCCTTCCAAGTTGTTCTTTTAATTAATAAACGCTGCGTACTTTCCAGGTCCAAAAAATACTGTTTTGTTTTTTTAGGTGAATGAAAGATCCTTCGATTGTTTTCCTTTTTTTTTTTAATAATGGAAAAATCAGTTATTCATTTATATGAAAATGAAACAATATACTGTTACCATCTGTCAAACACACCACAAAGAATATCTGCCAAAATGAGGCCCATTTCTGCCAACATCTATCAGTGTGAATTTGGTTGAAACATGCAAGGCAGAGTTCCAACAATATGGGTCCCCACTGACAGGGCTGGCTGATGTGATCCACAAGGTCAGCGAGCAAATACATTTAGAACAACAGTATAACAAGGAACATACCACAAACTTTCACCATGTCACCGTGTGACAGCTGACGACGGCAGCCGTGTATGGTGAGGCGTGGCTGATTATATCTGAAGAGGAATGTTACACAGGTTGCCATTTATCAACTACACAAAGCAATATTTTCCTACTTGTCATTATTGTGTATGTAGCAAAGTGTTTTATGTGCTGATAATTCCCCATTGATATGAATGTTTTCATTAAAAAAAAGGAACTTGGCCTGAAAAGGCTGTTACTTTAAAACTGCATCAAAACATTGCACAGTATATTATTTGTCATGACCATGTGCAAGTAATTAGAGAAAACTTTCCACTCCCTTGTTCTAATTTTGTAACTACCAACATGCTCACATAACGTATGCACACAAATTCATAAGGCTTTGTCCTCAAAATACCTCAGTGTAAATCAACACAATGTCAACAATGCCAATATTGACAATGTTAACGTATTGATGTTAGCAGGTTCAGTATAATGTTTGCAGTGTTATTCTTAGTTTGGCCTTTTTTGAAGCTAAAATTTTCTATTTAGAATTAAAAACACATGACATATCTGAGGCTGAAAGAAATTGATTTAGTTTTGGAAATAGTTTGTCTGTCAATCATCACAGATGACAGTGACAACATCTTCTCTGTCTCAGGGACCTTTTTCAGTGAGAAACATTCATCCAACCTTCACCTACTGTGGAGCAGACAGGGTTTCCCCCACTTCCACCACTTTCACTTTAAAGTGGAGTAGTAGACTTTCCCTAAAAAACATAATATATATCAATACAAAATTAAATCCAGCTCAGTCATTACTTATAGGCAACTATATCACTGTGTCTCCAGCAACTCTGTGCTGCGGCTAAGCCACTAGCCTCGCTGCCAGAGAGGCCTGCAGCAGTATGTAATTTAACAGCTCATAGCACAGACTTTCTGAGGGTGGGGCTGATGGGTATGTAATATACTTGATGTATGCCCCACTGCACTGTGTAACACTGGGAACACCGACTATCACTGCAAGCCTAGCTACTGCCATATATGAATGTGATGCTGCAGGTGTTTGCTGGGCTTGGTGGGTGTGTTCTGGTAACCACTGTCAGGGGCCGGGGGTACACACTTCTGGCGGGCAATAAGCCTGGGAGGAGGGGCCCAATCTGAATGTTGTGTTTACAAGTTGCAATGAGCAGTGCTATGCTTTAAGCCAGTGAGCCATGTTCAACATCCTTGCTTCTTTTCCTGGCCCAACCTGCTTTCACTTACCCTTCCACTTCCTGACATTTGGGAATATGTGGAACTTTTCAAGAAAGAGTCACTAAAAAGGTAACCTGACACACCAGATGGAATGTTTCACATATCCATAGGATATATTTCACATGTCCATCTGGGAAATAGCCAGTAGAAAGCGATTGGAAGGGGCAGCTCCTTTCAAAAAACAAAGCTGGAAGGTGATTGGATGAACGCTCTGTCTATCACATTCATTGCAGGCCACTCAGATCAACGAAAAATATGACATAGTAGAAGTGGAGCCAGCTGGTAAATAAATCTCTTGCCAAGGGTAGCCTGAAGAAAAGGGGAAACATATTTTTCATTATGACAAGCCTTCAGTACTGTTCTTTGCTTTTCCTTTGATGAGGAAATGTTGTTCAGTTTAGAGAAAAGTGATGCTATTGCAGAATCCAGGCTTGTTACATCCACCATTGTAACAAGCTTGCAGTCACCATTCACTTTAGTCAAAACTAAACCACACCCATAGTAAACATCTCTTTCTCCTCAAAGGACACTGGTTGGTCCAAATTCTGACTGGAATAAACAAATCCAGTTGGAGGTTTTCAAAATGGACTTAGAGATTTTAGACCTGAGATCTTAGCAGTAGAGCTGTCTTGCAAGGTTACTAAAAAGGCAAGTTCCCAGACTTAGAATGACAGAACATCTATGGCTGCAGGGCCACCTGTGGGCCAGTCTTTTATTAACTGAAGGTTTGGTTACTGTGAAGGTTCATAGCTTTCTGGCTGCTAGTTCACAGCTGAGGGCATTCCTTTGACAATAGTTTTATGAGGCATGGCTACACAAAAGAAAGAGATATTGTTACTCCCCATTCTGTCTCGTTCCTCAAAAGATATACAATTCCCAACCCATTTGGGTTTTATTGTCCTAACACACTGCATGCTAACCATAAGGAGGTTATTTGAATCAGTGAAGGCAGGTGAATGTTTGACCATCATCAACTTAAAGGATGGCTTTCAAAAGATTTTCTACAAGTACAACAGCTGCTGTTTGAACAGCCTCCCCAACAGGTGTGTGAGTGCACCATTGCATAGCCAGAGTCTGAGAAGAAGTGGTGTGTAGCTGAAAAAATCCACACATCTGCCCGCCCAAGCTCCAGACACTAATTTTGGTACTCTAATACTTCAAAACTCTATCACAGAAGAATCATGTGCTGATAAGAAAAGACAACCATACAAAACACGCTGACATGAATAGGCAGGATCGAGACAGATCTGTATCTCTGCTGAAGTTGGAGAAGAAACTGTGCAACTGAGGGGCCAACACCTGCTGGATTTGGCAGAGGAGAGCAGGCATCAGAATATGTGGTACAAAAAATTTGGACCATGTTGGGGAGGATGGGCATGGATCTGTTTGTCAACACTCACTTTATGCTGTGGCTTTCTCTGGCACCACAGGATGACACACCTTTGTCAGTGGACATGTTTGCACATGCTCCACGGAAAGAAATGCTGTTTTATGCCTTTCTACTTTGTCTCATCTCTTCTCTTCTGGAGAGGAGAAGACGGGACCATGTAACAGTCACCCCAGTAGCTCTGGAACACTGTTGGCGCCGTCGTACTCAGACAAAATGCAAATGCTGGCAGTCAAGAGGAGTGACATTCCCCAGTTTTGGGAGCCACACTATTAGGAGGCAGCAGGGATAGGTGCAATCAGTCAACCTCTCAATGCTATGCTGCGAAGACACGACAATGCAGGATGGATTGCCTGCAAAAGTCATGCAGGCTAACAAAATGGTGAGGGCAGGATCCACCAGTGCCTGTAATGAGGGGAAACGGTTGGGATGTCAATGTATATTTAAGGAAAGAAGTCCGGAGCCACTCATTTGTCCATTTGGTTTCACCTTATCCTTTTTGCAGTATCTGCAAAAGAAACGGCTGTGTCATAACACTTAAGTGTGTGCAGTAGCCATTTTTTCTTGCAGTGAGGATTTTGGCAACACACACCAGTATCTGCCCACCCCCCCAGTAAAGTGTTACTTTTCATTTGAGAATGAGTGAGCTATGTACCCTGTCAGTCTATCCCAACTGCGGCTTGCTGCATGCTGTGGCACCACAGTGGGGCCACTATCCAGCCAAACCTCTCCTGTTCCCAAGAAAATGCAAAGCTCTCTTGTGCTGAGACTGACACAATTGAATGCTTTTGGTTCTCAGCCTTGTTCAGACAAACTACGTCAGCTATGCCCTTAATATGTCTTGGCATGCTATGTAAAATTCACAGCCCTCATTTTGCAATGAACAATTGTCCATGTGTTTTCATGGAATAAGGTTGGTGTGGACATTTATCCAGTTTCAATTAGTCAGTGGGTAATTGCAGAGGACACATTACCACAGGGTTATGGTCTAAACCCTTTTTGTTCACGTTTATTACCCAGTATCGCTCATCTTCAGGGTCTGTGCAAGCTGAAATGACAGATGACTAGTGTACAGGGTGGTTAGAGTGTCAGCTCTGTAACACCTCAGTGTAGTGGTCTTTAAAGGGAAGGGGAAGCATCATGGAGGCTTTGTTTTTACTGGAGGGCTGTGTGTTCATAAATCTTCATTGGGCAAATCTGTAAGTGTTGTTGGAGGAAAGTATATCTGTGAAGTAAAGTAGAGGGCTTGTAAGTATTCTTGTAGAACTGAGGTTACAAAGTACAAAGATATTTTTTCCAAAGTGGTGGACCAAATAAAAACTAGAATTTGATTGAGTAGACCATTGCAACATGATATCTAAAAACAATTTAAGGCCTTATAGTTGTCTGTATATTATTAACTAATATAGTGGACGGTTATTTTACACTCATATTTTATTACTATCACTACAATATTGTTTGACTTTAAGTGAGTTTTTTTTTTAATGGATTTTCCATTTCCACCTGTTTTTGGGTACTACTGGATTTGATGAACTACAGTTTAGAGTCTAATCACTCAGCCGGCTTTCCTGTTCAAGGAGCAAAACCTAAAATGAAAAACAGTCACTCAACACTAATGCTTTACACTACATGGATTATGCCCACTGTATACTCAAATAAAAACACACAAACTAAGTAAACCCCAGCCCTACCCCTGACCTGTGCATCCGCAGCTCCAGTGCAACATTCCTTTGGGAACACCACTGGGAACCAGCCAGGCCCAGCATCCTACGAAGGGCTGGAGGTGGCTGAGAGAACAGAGTTGTCTCAGGGACTGGGACAGCAGCATGATTATGAGACCCCAGGATAAATAACCCAACCTTAAGGCAACACAGCGTAGCGTGGCCAAGGCTGGCCAAGCCATGTCAAATGGGCCTCAGATAGCGGGGCCCACAGCGCCCAACATTTCAACAAGTATACAGGAAATCCAGATAAATACATAAATAAATAGGAGTGTTGTAGTTGGCAAGCCAGCGTTGTTTGAGAATACCTCTGTATATTTGGATTGCTACTTGAAGCACCCTGCACTGCTGGATATTCAATGTCTATATGGGTCTTTCATGGAGCTAGAATAAGGCTGAATGTGTCGTTTGATGATCAGGAAGGCAATTAAAATGAACCACACTTCAGGTGTTGAATGTTTAGGCTGGGAGATATATATATATATATTTAATATGTTCTCAACTTCATTCTGCATCATTAATGTTAACAGTGAAGGTGCTATAAGAGTCTTGTATTAATACAAATTTTTATTTACAAGAATGCACAATCCAAATATATCTCTAAACAGTGCACCATCATATAGAATACATGTGAAACTAAGAGTGCCTTCATAACCATATCACATTTCTATGAACTGATGAGTTTTACTGCTCAGTAAAAGTTTGCAGATGTCAGGCCTTTCATACTGAATCAACCACAGTACAATGGACATGGACATAAATGGATTTTTGTTTACTTTTTTTGGTTCAGCTTAAAATGTTAGAGGAATGCATTTGAGAAATTTAACAATAGTGAGATCTCGCTGTCGACAGTTATCACATTAAGAACTTCTTTGGTAGAGATAGTTCCAGCGCAAACTTTTGACACTGAGGTGTTTCTCCTTATCTAGAGAAAAGGAGAAATAAGAGCTGCTGCTGAGTTTACAGATATCATTTCTCAAAGCTTTGAGTGCCACAAATAAAATGCCATTCAGCTCAAATTTAATGGGGAGACATCAAAAATCCTGGAGACTGATATCTCAAAAACCCATCAGGTTTAACTGAAATATATAATAGCAGGGCTAGATACATGTAGAGCTAAGCAGAAAAATATCTGCTTTTGCAGTTTTTAAGTGACTCCCAACGAGATATCTAATCCATACAGTAATGTAATCATACTGGCCTGTTGCCATTGTCTTTGTGTGGTACCCTTTGAATCTTTTATCCACTATATTGCCCTGCTTTGAATTATTGTGATGCCAATCTTACACTATAAAAGAACACTGCACACAATGTCTCAGACTAACAAAGTCTGCATTTTGGGAACGTACAGGCTGCCAGTTTCCCCTCTCTGTTGTTCTATTCTTTTCTCTGCCAAAGCTCTGGAGCAGAGAGGAAGGGGGGTAAGAAATCCCCTCGTGAAGACAGCTGAGACCTGGGACATGTTTTAAATTTGGACACTAATGTTGGCTCTTTTTACTGCCCTTCTGTAATATGTTTTGCCTCCAAAACATTGGAACGGTGCTCGCATCCCTCTCCCCCTCTATATCCATCTCGTACATCACATGGAGGAGCTGCATGTCATCAGCCCTCCTGCTCTCTCTCCATTTCACAGCCAATGTCATGTGGCTCAATATGGCAATATGACGCAGTATGGAGTGAAAAGAATAGATAAAGTCAGAGGGGAAAAAAGTAAGGAGGTAAAGCAAAGACTATTAATCCTATACAATGTCGTTTGAAGAAAGAAAAAGGGAGAAAGGGTGGAAGGAAAGGTCATCATCATCCGCTAAAAAGCTCCAATTTGTCAAAGATTTTGCTGACCCAAGCAACAAAATCCTTGGCCTTTAATTAACAACAGAGCACATTTGTAGACATGAAACTGGATATCTAATCTCCAATTGTGGTTGGAAAGAAAAGGGAATGACTCAACCACCTCTATTTACCAATAATACACTCAAGTCTGTTCCTCGTAACATTTGAAAACTGTACTTTATCTTGGTTTGTCCTCTGAGAAATTTTGTGCATTTCAAATCACAATACCTCTGTTGTTCTCTTTGCTGAAGAACCTCTAAACTGAACCAGCAGTATTTCATTCTACTTTACATTATTTATGTCATATAAGAAATTACAATGATTTGTTGCTCACAAGGCAAAATGTGTATAAAAAATACATATGATGTGCTCTCTCATAAGTAATGTCTGGTATCATATTTAAAAATACATGCACATGTACACAGACACACATGATGCACATAAATATGGTGAGAATAATATGAGGGTTGAGGGAAAACTCCTCTCCTGTCTCATCTTTCTCTCCTGGTGAAAACAGGCCTTCTCTCATCACAGCTGGATTAATGGTGAACACATGTTCGGAGGAGGTCACTGTCGCCCAGTGACTGCAATTTAGGATTAGCAGAAACAGTCGGATGGAAACAGCTCAGCTCCCACTCTGCCTTTCACTTAACCCCCCTCCATCTCCCAAGCCCACCACTCATTTTAAACCCCCTCATTCATTTCCCTCAAATCACCAGTTGAATTGTAAGCCTCACGTTCCTTCCATCAAGGTCGGCGTGTTGGGTTTTTTTTTTTTTTTTCCAAGGAGAAACATAAACAAGACAGACACATGAGGTGAAGGAGAGGAGAGGAGAGGAGAGGGGAAAGATGAGTCTCTGGATGCTGGAGACCAAAGTGCTGTGGCAGGAAAATGCACTGGCAGTCAAGCATATTGCTACTCCAACATTAACAATGACAGATTGCACACACACATTATGTGTGAATATACATTTTGTGTCCTTGAAGTAAATCATGTTGCAGTGGCATCGGCGTGGACAGATCGGCGGACACAGGAGCACACATGATATCATGATAATCTCTCACAATCCAGACTACTGTCATGGAGGTATGAAAGCCTGCCAAGGACATGTGAGAACCGACACCAAACCAGAATAAATAAACCGCACCGTAAGTTTTTCCCTCACCACAGAAACTGAGAGAAAAAAGGGAAGGAAAAAAGAAAAATGGAGTGAGTGAAGAGAAAAGCTACAGAGGTTTAAAAGGGTAGAAAAGCCAACAGCACGCGGCCCAGAGTGTGTCTCGCATGCAAATGCCTCCCACCCACAGAGCAAGTCTCCAACACGCTGTGCTGGCTGGGCTTGGATGGAGAAAGCTGCAGTTGATACTGTAAGAACACAACAAGAGAGGAGATAAATTAAAAGAGATCATGATAAGAGAAATCCATGCTGCAGTGTGACGCACACTGGAAGTTGTGAGCGATCAGGACCGCTGATAACAGCAAAAGGTGGAAAAGGAGGAAATATATTAGGAAAAGTGGAGAGGAAAATTTTAAAAATGAGGAAACAATTTCAGCAGTTAGACAACCAGCAGAAATAAGGTCCACATGCTAACAATGAAAAGAACTCTGGTTATCTGCTATATCTAATGATAATGTGTAGTGTCTGTACTGTACATGTTGAAGTAATTTGCATTCATTTTAGGCTGCTATGATTAATATATGAGTGTAACGCTAAAACAGTGAGTCATTGTGAACTGATTGTCTGTTCCCTTCAGCTCTGCACAGCATTTTATGGTCGTTCAGTTAATTGTTTTGAGTTTCCAGCAGCAGCAACGTTCTTTTTTTTTTTTCTTTTTTTTGTTGCAAAAAACAGTTCTACATTACCGGCCAAGCACCAAATGGCAGAGAGATTAATTTAGGGGTAACTGGGAGCATTTTGGAGTATCTAACAGCAAAAGAAGCAGTATCGTTATACAACTGTACGAGTTGATAGTCACCAAAACAAAACATGAGTATTGGACCTGAATTCGTTGGATGACTATAACCACAAGTGTAAATGGAAAAAAAATGTGTTGATTTCTGGTGTTTTTAAGTAACATAAACTTCCACCTTTTTGTTTTTGAAAAGTTTTTTCGCTTACTTATGAGTCACATTCTGAAAACTCAATCAATGTTATGTGGCAGTTCCTTTTTTTGCAGTTTCAAAGTGCATGAGTGCTCCACACGACTCCGAACAGCAGCACGTCAAGCAAAGACAATGCTAAAAACAAACTTTAACGGTCCCTGGCTAAAATTCTGTTTAAATGGCTAATAATCAGAAACAAGTGATTCAGCAACTTGGCTAACAAAGCTGAACATCAAGCTTTATGCCACAGGACACAACTTATCCGGAGTACCAAGAGGTTCACCTTGGCGTCTATCATACAATCTTTTATTTTTAAAGCTCTTGCACACATCTGAAGGCCAATTTGCCATTGTTCCAGCGGAGCAGCCAGAGAACTTTAGAGGCAAAATCAAATACATTTTCTCCATGAAATATACAGTTTCAAGAAAATCAGTAATAGATGGTGTTGGAGACAATGCGACATGAAGCATTGCACAGGGTTTCCAACTAGCTTACTCCAGTAATCAGGTGCAGCAACTTGCCATCAAAGGCGACTGAGGCAGAGACATCATTTACCCCATTACAAGTCAGATAACCACCAAAATGATTTTAAAGCGATTAATTAAAGGCAAAATGGGGACAAAATGTTGTTGCATTAATAATAATATTTATTTAGCATAACTTAGCTTATCAGAAACAACTTTTTTTTTATAGTTAAGAGTTAAAATGCTGCAACCATTCATCATGTTTCTTGCTCTGCTGTGATCTGCAACTACAAGACAGCACTGAACTGCCTGACTCTTTGCATCTGTGTTCCGATAAATTTCATGGCCACACATCTCTAGGATGCTCTGGACATATTCATATTGCTCATTAAAACAGTTCAGTTCAAGAGTCTCTTTTGGGACAAGAGGTCAGTCCTGAATCCATTTTCAAAACATACAGTGACAGTCTCCAAGACGTGGCTATAACTCCCCAGGAGAACACTATTATGGACCAAAGTGGGTACACATGAGGTGAGTGTGGCCAAAAGTTGGGGCGAATTGCACAGGAAAGGGAAAAACTGCAATTAGAGGAGATGTTATGGTGATGGGAGGAAGGGCAGATGAGGGGCTCAGACTGTATGTGTGGACTGCGAACGGTGGGGGAAAGAGGCCCATGCCTGACCTCAGCTGCCGCTACGGAAATTATCCCGCCAATTATCCAGGACGTATTCCTCTAGTGCTCCAAACACTCAGCGGCCAGCCTTTACGACCTTAGGAAACTTTCTGTGTTGTTTTACTGTGGTGACCTCACTTCAGTTAGCGTGCACTACAGCTCTGCTGGGAAGAGGGACTGCTACTTGTCACAACCCCAAAGCATGACTTTAGGGGGTAAAGAAAGTTTAAAGACCTGCGCATTCTATATACAGTAGTCAACATGGGCAATACACATGCAGTAGGAACACTTAAGAGAAGTTAAGTTTTTAAAGGATAAAATGAGTCCTGACAGGAGAGTTTTTAAATTAAGCTACGGTCGACAATATTTGGTATATAATTTATATTTTATATATATATATATATACATATATACATATATTTATATATATATTTAGAAACATTCTTCCTAGGAAAGTAAGAGACAACATAATAGAAATTATCACATCATACAAGTAATCATAAGGAGGTCCTGTGGAGTTCACAAGCCTACAGCCCAAAAAGGCACAGAAATTATTGTCTAAGTTAGCTTTACATTGATTCAAACTTTTATCGGTGTAAGATATTAGATGTGTAAGTGTAAGATGTACTCCAAGCCCCAAATGGAACTAAGCCCCTAAGAGTCCCATATGAAAGGGAAAACTATCATTCCAAAAACTTGTGCCAAAAGAAAAGGGAAACACTGCATACTAAGTTATCACAGGAAGCATCAACATCCAATAAAATATGCAGAATGCAAGTGGTTTCCAACACCAGCAATTAGACCCATCCCTCAAACTCACAGCAAGCCCCTCAGAGAAACATCCCAACAATAAAGTCTCTACTGAACAATACTGGCTTTTCCCACATTTTCAATTTACAACTTCTTCATTTAAATGGATTTTCTGTTTGTAGCTGCTACAGTTCTTGGACATTTTACAGGTCCTGAAGCTCCAACTAAAGATTTTGAAGCAGTAGAGTTTCTTTGTAAACAAAAATGTATAATGCTAAATGCATGACCTTTCTTGGATTTTTTTGATTTCATTACTTGTGTGATAACATCAAGCCACTGGGAAGTGCTCCAGGCTACAATGCCAGTTTTACAAAGTGGCCAAACTGTGCAATCATGCTCCGCGCCCAAATAAAGACTTTTGCACATAAGCTTACATGTGAAGTAAATGGCAACAAAATGGTGGATAATCTTTTAGAGCGGCACAATTTCTGCAAAGTGACTTATTTTACCATTTTTACTTGGTTCATTCAATCTGATTACATTTCGAAGGTCTCGAAGAGCAGCAAGATTAATCACTTTAATATCTCATTTAGGTCAGTGGAGGGGTAAAAAAGAAGTTAGCTAGCTTAGAAGAGCAACAAAGAAGCCATGCAGAAAAAGTATTTCTGTCACACAAAACTTTTTAAGCTTCATTTGTCACTAAGTAAGTTTTAAAAGGATGATTTACACTTTATCCACTTCTCCTTGATATGGTTAATGGTAATTAACCATAATGTATTGGCTAACGTCCATGTTTGCTAGCTTGCAGTCTTCATCACTGCTTTTGTGAGAATGTTGCTTCACTTGTCTGCTTATTATGTCTGCCACCAACTGTCAATCGGTGATATAGTATGAGACCTGCTGACTCAATTTACATTGTGGTATATGTTGACATGAACTTTTAAAGAAAAAACTAAGATAAAATGTTTTGAATGTCACCATATTTGCCATTTTGCCATGCAAAATATAGGGGAGAATAATGAGGGTTCTTTCATATACACACACAAGGCACTGACAGCCAAGCAGGGGAAAGGGGAAACGGGTAATGGTTGTTGGCACATTTCTAGACATGGTTCTCAAATTTTGAGCCAATGACAATGATGTAAATAGTCCACCACAGCCAATTAAATGCCTCA
Organism: Acanthurus tractus; assembly: GCA_029783725.1. Lineage (NCBI taxonomy): Eukaryota > Metazoa > Chordata > Actinopteri > Acanthuriformes > Acanthuridae > Acanthurus > Acanthurus tractus. The sequence continues at coordinate 10,744,317 of JAQNCA010000028.1, forward strand.
GTGTCAGAACTGGGGGATACCCTAACTTTATCTATTTTTACAACTGCATTTGATACATGCTTGTGGCTTAAAGAGGCTGAATGCTGGACTGAGAGTCCACTAGAAAATCAGATGAGGACAGACAGCAAGGATCAAAGTAAATGGATGCCCACACCAAAAAAGGCTACTCAGTTTATTGTAATTGCTGTATTTGTAGGTAAAACAAATGTACTTTAAGTCTGATTGTCCTGTTGAGACACATTTTTTGAGTATTTTTGCATCATATTTGATGTAAGAGAAACTGCTTGAAAATTAAAACAGAGTCACTGCACTTCAATTTATGGTGTCCATTTAGTGTCCTTACAAATACAGGTTACACCAAAAGTTTCGGAGAATATCACCCAATGAAAAAACATTGTGCTGTTATCCAGACCAACTGTTCGATGTAAGACAAAAGAAGATTCATATTGAAACCCTATGTGTCTACAGGACAGTATCCAGCGGTATAATTATTCACATCAGTCTTTATGGGCCTACAGGAGGGTGAGAGCTGGAGAGAGACACAGGTCAGCTCTGCTGTTGTGGTGGAAGCATTGAAAATGCTGAAATGTGAGGATAAGATTGGGGCAAATTATGTGATAGAGAGAAATCCACTTGTCTGTTTTCATTCAGCCAGTATGCAAATGAGAAACAGAGACATAAACATGGCAACCGAACATTGCAGAGAAAAATCAGAAATATAACAGCCAGAAATCCAGGCTGAGAGGAGAGTGTGGTCAATCCAATGTGACAGTACAATCCACACACACTGTTTCTGATCATATCAGTATTCTTATCTGCCCCAAACACGGAGACACGTGGCTCTTCAGAGTTCCCTGTGCGTTTGCATGGAAATGGATGTGCAAGCTTGTGTACAGGACAGATACTTTGTTTGTGTATTGTAGTGAAGTGGGCCAATGATGCATTGTCTAAAAATGTGTTCCACCCAATATCTTTCTCATAAGCACTGGAGGAGGACCAGTCCCCAGTGACCGTTGAGCAATGACATCATTTAACACAATAAATACTGCAGTGCAATTATATCATTTTATATCTTTTGACAAACACAGTGGTAACAATTTTAATAATTCATTGATTCCCAGTAGATTCTCTCCCGATGTAATAAAACAGCATCTGAAAAACCTGCACCTCATAAATTGAGCCTGGGAAGCGTTTTTCCATCATTATGCAGCACAGACTTTGTCAGTGTGTTGGTCACTAAGGGGGAGAAACTAAAATCTACAAGTTTCTATGTTGGCAGCTAGAGGAATATGTATGAACTGCAGACTTACAGAAGAAACATGTAACATTACATCAGTTAAATGTGCTTTCCCTGGACCTTGGAAAGAAGTTTTTCTCAGTAAGGAGCTGGAGTGGAAGTGCTGAAAAGGTCAAGATTTGTATCATCTCCTGTGTGGACAAGGCTTCTTACCACTGAATAAATAGTTGTATTTTGTGGTTTTAGGATTATATTGGTGTACGTTTATATAACGTCTTAAGACATTAAATGTAGCTAGTATCTGTGTCAACAGCTTTGCAGACAGAGATGAAGGACAATACTGAACTGCAAAAGTACAGAGGGATTTATCAAGCAAGGAAGGATGAGTGGATCTGTACGCTTTCATGTTATTTTTAACATGCTCATTCACTTACTTATTACTTCAGTATGTTCTTACCTATTAATATATACATGTTTTTGAGGCTGGGGCAGTTACTGGATTGGTGTCTAACACTTAAGTTTAAAACTGTATTTTTACATTATACCATTAAATATTCACTACAAGACAACTTGCAAATTTTACTGGGAGAATAAAAGATCCTTTCTTGTTACATTTTAAGAGTTATAAACAATCTAAATTTCACTTGGTGCATAAGAGTGTCCTACATTGCCTTTTTCTTTCTTCTTTCTTTTTTAACAGAGCTCTGCCCACAAAATAAACATAAATACAGAAATCATTCATGTACAATGTAACCGCTTTAACTTTGACAGACAATCAATTTCTTGTGGGAACACATCATAGTGAGTAAAGCCAAAAAATAAACCTCTGCAAGTAAGCAAGGTTTTGTGAGAGCCTGCATGACACAAATTTTATCCGCAGAGGGTGTCACGCAGGCTTTTACTAAATATCCCCAAGTACGCATAACCACTACTGTATACACTGATCCTGCAGAGGTCAATCCACTGTGCGCATGTGGACTGTTTGGAGACTAGAGAGTAGCTTAAACAGAACCACTACACATCCCTGATGTCTGCAGCTGTCCTTCTGGATATCAGGGTGGTAGTTTGAAGCAATACCTAAGCAGCTGATTGAATAAATAGCTTCCCAAGACTTTTAAGAGGCAGAACACATGAGGTATTAACACCCCTCCTGGGTGATTCCCTCATAAGTGGACTCTAAGTAAAACGCTAATAAAATGCATTAACACCTGGCATTATAATGCATCCCCACATGTGTTTTGAGTGAACACTTGTGATCAGATCTCATCTTCCTTCTTCATTTGCAAATTAAACCCACATTTTTATGTCTCAAAAAAGTAAAAGTGATGTTTTTCAACAATTTGGACCAACAATAAGATCAAACATCAGGTGTTTTACACAAAGAAAGAACCAGCTAAGTATGTAGCATTTGCTGAATTTAGAAAAAGGTGAAAATTATTAAGAATTTGTCAAAAAACAGGGTTTACACAGTTTCTAAAGTTTCAACTCACAAAATTTTAAAGATTTTTTTGAGGAAGTCAGGGTGAAAAAATGTTAGCCAATGTTGGCTACTGTTTGCCTGTTTTTACAATATATGACATATTTAACATCAATAAAATTTTTTCCTCTTCCATAAATTAAGTGTAAGTGGTGAAATCAGCTGAAAACATGTTTTTGAACAGCTGCTAAATGTTGGCTGGTAAAACACATTGTTAGACACGGAGTAGAGTTGCACAGCCAGACCTCTCTCTCCACAGCACTGTGTAATGTATTTGCATGCCAGTACAGCAACAATCTGAAGATTTTTTACAAGGAAAGAAACTACATACAGAATTGTATTTATTGCCAAATTTGTTTGAGGGCAAAAAAAAAAGAAAATTTGTCATTATGTCAAGTGTATGAAGCTCCTCTATCCCGAAAAACTTCTGAAATTGCATGATTTTCTTTAAGGGAGTCTGGGGAAATTAGTGAAATTAGCTAAAACAGACAACGCTTTCAGTTAGCATGTTTCGTGTATACTTACAGCAGACATCAGTTGAGTAGACGGCCCCTCAGTGTGGCCAAGTACACATTAGCTTACATGCTGCTGAAAGAATGCGGCCACATGTGTGTCAGACTGCCTCTGAATATGGTCTTAGTGATCAGATCTCAAGACGTATTGAGGACACACTGGACGCATTCACACCTGCTCTGTCGACTTATGACTGGATGAACTTGGACGCCTATACCAGATGTTGACAATTGCTAAGACTTCCCTAGCTTACAAGGACACAGTTACCAGTAGGTGAAATATACCCTGCATGTAAATATATAAAGTGTGTTTTTACTTACATGGATGTACTCACATCTTTATTTCAACAACATGCAGTATACATTTATCTTATTATCAGCAGACCAGCTCACGACAGTAAAGCTAATTTTTAAAGTTATTTACAAATGTAGCGTGCATAAAATGAACCAATGCATGCAGGCTCTCAAACCACTGAAACCCCAAGAAAGTGTCGATCTTCTGAGGGAAAAGATTCCAAATTTAAAATGCACTTACTTATATTTTTGGACTGTCATACTGGAGTTCTTCCATGAATTAGACTAGCTGGAATGTTATCACTTTACAGTCTTAAAGCCAGTAAGTGATAAGTATTCCCAAGCCAAGAAATGAACGTTCTTGCTCATGATTTAATTTTTATTATTCTGGCGACTAAAGTGAACAGACTGTAAATTTACACAATTAACTGTCAGTGAAAAAAGAAATGAAAGGATAGTGTGGGACCACATGCTGTGTTGTATGCACTGCAGCAGTCAGACCTTTAAATCACAGCAGTAATATTTAGAGCAAAGAGCAACAGATTTAAATCCCAAAAGACAGACTCCCACCCCCAACTACACACCGGCAGTGTTTGCTTTCCATTCCTTCAGGATGTCAGGAGCCATGGCAGCACACAAGAAACAACCAGAGCAATGTATTGGCTTTAAAAAATAAATCTCTGTATGTGTATTATTGGTTGACATAACAGGTCTTGTCATATGAATGTCATGAGCGAGATCTAGTGGAGGAAATTGATAGGGTGGTAAAACTGGCAACAATGTACAAATCCAAGGATTCATGAATGTGGATTTATGAATGGCTTAAGATGGACTCAGCAGCTCAGCGCACTACTGTTAAATGCTTTAAGGTGGTTTGGCATTTTATATACTGTAAGGTGTGTTTAACTACGCTTAATAATGGTGTTTTACAGTACATTGGGCATTTTATTGCCAAGTCTTTTACTACATGTTGGACCTAGCACTGCGTTGCAGGCTGGTATGACGATCGACATCCAAATAACAATCAAAAAAGTTACAGTTTGATCAAACTAAATTGAAAACACTCGAGAAAAAGAGCAATAAAACAAAGCGTTTATGAGCGTATGCATAAATAATTCTTTGTCAGAGCTGATTCAATATAAGAAGTGCAGTTCTTTTTAATGATCTGTTTGATAGACGGCCCAGTCCTTTTGGAGTACATTCCCACAAAGGTGGGGGGGGCAGAGGTTGGAGAAGAGGACGATGAAGCAATGGGCAGAAAGGAGGGAATGCTGTGGAAGCAAAGTGAGGGAAAGAAAAGGAAGCAGACATGGAAATGTAAAAGTAAAAAGTCATGGAAGGCTGGAGAAGAGGACTGCATTTATAAAAGCATCCAGTCAACCTCGGCATGGGAAAACTGAGAGAGTCTGACCACTTAGAGACTCCCAGCTAAGGGGGGTCGAGTCCATGGGTGGAAGGGGACAGTCCAGGGGGGTAAATGGGGGTTCATAAGGCCTCTCCAAAACTCTGATTCCTAGAAAAACACAAGTTGGTCATTCATTTTCCTCCTCCTCCTTCTCCCCTGATGCTCATGCCCTCACTCGCTTAGCCAAGGAAATGATAATTGACTGCTTCTTTAAGTGAAGGCAGAGGCAGGCCTAATCTTGTGCACATTCAGCCATAGCATCACTATGGAAAATGGATATCCATCTAGTTTTAGCTCTGTATCTTATTAGAATCACAAAGCTTCTTTATGATGCTTGAAGGGGGTAACTTGAAGAAGCGCATGGTACCCTAAAGCACAGGGCAAATGCACTTTGTAATTCTTTTTGGCACGTTTACGAGGCCTCAACTGGTCAAACATATAAATTTGGTCGTAAAACCACATTGTATAGACATTTTCCCAAATGTTTTGAGATGCCTGAGAGGAAACTGGGCCGCAATCACGTTTCCTAGGGGGATTAAGGTCACAGTTGCGTCCTTATGAGCACAGTCGTCTGTGATAAGTGAGATTTTCCTAGACCATATCATAATTTTTCCAAAGTAAGCTCCTCTTCCATATTTTCCACATTAGAATCCATTTATGAATATGAATGAAAGCTTGTCAACGAAATTCCATATCATTCCATTTTCCACGCTGATTGCTTCTACTGAGGCATTTCAGACGACTGCATGTCATTACGTCTGCCTAATCCCACATTAGTCTCCATTACTGAGACATGGCTTAATGATTCCACTATCTCCACAAATTAGACCACCACAGTGCCTCCCCCTCACACACACACACACACACACCCACACCCACGCACAGTGCTCAAAAGCAAACAAGCTTGCACACAACGCCACACGTATGTTTTCAGTTCATGCATGGTCTCCAATTTAATGCTTGCAGAACTTTGAGTAGCCAGTAATGTACATCTTATAATGTATAGCTCATAATGTCAGCATAACAGTTCCTGTTGAAACCCACCCAGCATCATGGAACGAATGGAATGAAAGCTCAACATAAATCAGCTCATGGGGTCATTTTGTAAGGCAAGAGTCCAACTTGAGGAATGGGGACTCTGCACGTGCATACACTCACACACACATATAAATGCACACACGTATAACACACACACAAACTACTAAGGCCGAGGATGGATTTGCCGTAGAAAAGGCAAGTTGTGCCAGATATATTGTGGCTTTTACTGCTGTTGGCTTGTGTTCCACTTAACGCCCTTTCCTTTTACACATACTGTATATCACTCAGCTGCCTCTCAGCTCCGTGTACTGCTAATACAGTGCACCGGTGGGTCACTGTGAAAGCCCTGAATGTCACTGGAGGGAGGAGGAGGAGGGGTCACCAAGCTAGTATACAGTCTGCTTTGCCTAAATAAATACACTTTTTTTACTTTTGTAAGCCTAAATCTACACATGTGAATTTTACAAATGTATATATTGCAGAGTGGTAATCATTTAAAAACCAAACATAACGTGTAAAGTATATACTACATAAAGCTATAACTAAGTTTCATCAGATATTTTTTTAAGCCCAGTTTCCGGGCTGCAACCGTTATTGCCTCTGTTAATATAACTGATGGTCAATTGAAAGATTTCCATTGATTAAGAATTTTTAAGATGTCCAGCAGAAAGTAACATATTTAAATATCATGTTTTGCACAATCAACAGAGTAAAACCCAAAAATATTCAGTTCCCACTGATATAAAACATAGACAGACAGCAAATTTTCACATTTGAGAAGCTCTGACGAGGGACTGTTTGGCTTTTTTGCTTAAACACTCACAAGTAATTGCTGCTGCTGATGGGTCCATCAGCAGAACTAAAGACACTTGCAGGTTAGTACTAATGAAGCATTGAGGTTTCTTACTGAGCCCAACATGAAACCATGAGAGAACACTACACACACAGTGACACATGTACATGACTGTATCATGAGCTGTGTGGCACAGTAGATCCCTCCATCCATTGCCATACCTAAAACAGATTATGTGTGCAGTTTAAACTCATGTCATCGAGCAGGGACCGCTGACAGCAACAGAGTGTTTGGAGGCTTGGTGGCACTTCCAGCGGGACAGCGGCTGACTGATCCTGGGGGGAGGCCTGACTCATCCAGCTGAGCAAACAGCTGAGACTGGAGTACAGGCTCTTTCAATAAGGCTGAGCTCTGAGCTAACACATGGGCTAATGCAGTCCGGGAGGGCAGGGATTGGCAAGTCGTCTCAAAATGTACAATCCTGATGAAGGTTTGCAGATACTACGGCAGCCAACATGAAACAAATGAATGTAGAAAAATGACACAGTAGGAAATAGTCTGGAAATAAGGCCTGTTTTTCTTCAAACAACATTCAGTGGAAAAAATAAATATTCAAGTATTCTGTGTCCTGCAGACATGTTTAAATTCCACATTGTTGCACAAACTCTGTTTTGAAGGGATGACATGAATGGGATGTGAAATTATTGTTGTTTTCCAAGAGCTATGCCTTTGTGCCAAACAATTTGTCTTAGGAATAAACTTTCTGCAAATGTAAAACTGCTCATCCAAACAATAAATAAAACAAGCAAACAGAAGTTGAAGAAAGGCAACCATAATACCATGAGGTCAGCACAGCTCCACACATTATGCAGAATGGTAAAACTCACTTTCGGGTCAGTATTGTCTTATTAGGACCAGTTTGTCTGTTCTGGCTGAAGTCAGATTGACGCCTAAAGTTGGACCTTCCTCCTGTAGCTACAAGGCATGGCTGACTAGTTATTAAAAACATCTCAGTTTCCAACTGGCTGCACCCATGGCTGCTCACAAGACACTCTGAAATATGCTCACACACTGAGCAAGATCTGTAAGACAGACATTAAATAAGACTATCTGGATATGTCAACAAGCTTTGTCACCACTGTACCTCCTCCTGAATTTAGGATGAGTGCCGCTCTGCTCCTATAGACCATCAGCTGCGTGGCTGTAAGACCGATAGTGTTATCAGTGACCGGTATCTGACTGTGTGTGCTTCAGATGTCCAATAATTGATACTTGTGCAGCAATCTGACTCAGCACGTGGAATCGTCCTAACCAAAAAGCAAAATATTGTTCTTGTGTAATGAATAATAAGCCCTCAAGGCTGGACAAGAATCGAAATGACTCCTTGAAAATGGGTGTTTGCTGCAGTGTGGGCAGCCTTGAAGGTAAAGTGAAAACAGCTGAGAGGCGATACAGCTCCTCATTACGGGGCTGGAAAATTAGTCTGGAACCTACTTTAGTATTTAACTGTCTTGTGAAATACTGTATTGTATCTGCAAAGCCAGCCTGTCCTCCACACCGCATACACATATTAGCTTACTGCACACGGTGACGGTGAGTTTAACTTCAGTTTCTATCCCACACCTGTTTGATTATTACTTCAGAGTGGAGCTGTATCAAGCACTCAAAAACACTTCATAAAAGTTTAAAAGGTGCTAAAGTGGACAAATTATTACAGTAATCAGTTTGTGTCCAAAGACAGAGAGCAAGCAGTACATGAGTATAAATACAATAACAGCTAAGGCCCTCTTTGTCGAAAACTTCTGCCTGACATGTGCAAAGTGAGGAAAGATTCGGTCCCACAAGAAATCTCAGAATCTCCTTGGTAGCAAATAAGCCACAATATGCAGAAGCAAAAATGTCCGGCATCTGCTTTTCAAAAGGGCCATAAGGGAGTCTCGACTTCTCTTGGTTACATAAACAAAAGAGCTTTAAAGTCCAAATGCCTTTAACAGCACAGCTACTGCCTGGCCACTAAGACTGTTTCTTTGCAGAAACTTATCCTATAGGCCACACTGGCTGAGTAAAAGCTGTGTCCTAAAATGACCAGAGACCCAAATGTGACAGTGTTTGTCACTGTGTGCTTTGTATGTACAAATATTTTCACAATTAATTCAGAAAATGTGGCCGACGTGAGACGTACGTGCCACTTACCTCAAGGTCTTGTGAGGTTGCAGGATTGACGAAATTACTGGGGAGAAAAATAAAAGTTACAAACCGAATTAAGGTTGACAGAAAAAGCTAAATAAAGGCTTTACGAGAGAATAAAAAACAAAAGTAATAGAGAGGTTAAGAGAAGAATGACAATTCTCCACTCCCTCGAACGGTCCCGGCCTGAGAAAAGATAACAGCAGCTCTTGTTAAATTTGTTTACATCTTTTCAGAAACTCGTTGATTTTAACAAGGCCAAGAACTTTCTCAAAAGCAGAAAAATGAGCTTTGTTTTTATTTGAAAGCAAGAGGGAAAGTGAGCATTTCCCTAAATGTGAGCCAGCAAGCATTTTATGATAGTACTTGTGTCTATGCATGTTTGTGTGTGTGGGTGTGTGGGTGTGCATGTGTGCGTGTGTGTGCATGTGAGTATTTACACAGCTGGAAGTAGAGAACGGAATCACTTCACCTGGCTGTGGTTTCTGGGGTGTCTGCTGTGATCCCATTAAAAGGCAGACAGGCTCTGGCACCCACTCCAGAAAACAAGAGGACTTCACTTACCAAAATATCCCTGCATTAGAGCTCAAAAAGCAGGCCAAATCCCTACAAACCCCTGCTGAATTTACTTAGGGGGCAAATGGTTCCCTCTCTAAACTCCTGATAGCTGATTGCTCTGGCAGGGTTCGGGTGGATCTGCTGAGTGGCCTCCAGCCCAGTTTCCACTCCATTCAAGTTTCCACTCAGACCCAGACTTGCCTCCACACCTCCCTCTCATCTCTCTTGCTCTCACTCCAATACGCCCTCTTCACATCCTCCTCATCAGGCCCAGTCAACAAGCCAAAAACACTCACGCCAGATTTAGTGTAACCTCCGTATCAGTAGGTGTTTAAGTATCTATCTATCTGTCTGACTGTCTGCTCCCTCCCTCCCTCTTCCCGCTTGTCCTCCCTGTCTGATTCCCACCATCAACCTGTACTGTGGCTGCCCCGTGCAGCTTCCGGCTACTAGTGATTCACCCGTGAGGAGATATCACGCCAAGCATAGTTGTGGTGGACATCAAACTAAACTCAACAGCCAGCTTCCTTGATTTATTCATCTTAATGATAGCTCTCCTGACTCATGGAGTTATGGGACAGCAGACAGCATCACGCGGCACAGCATAGCACTATTATCCATCAGCAGCAGCACACTCAGCCTGCCAGGCTGTTTCTAGGAAAAAGGAGAGGCCTTGGTGGACCGTCTGTGATAGAGTGCTGGGGATTGACAAGCAAAGGGGCTTTTAACATTACACACATGCTCAGACAAGCATACACAAACCTAGTCACACATGCTCACATACGTCCACATATTTCAGAGCATGACAACAAACTTTGTTCTTGCTAATCTTCTGGTCACTGTC
>JAQNCA010000028.1:10763742-10779579 GCA_029783725.1 Acanthurus tractus
TCGATTTTAAATCGAATCGTGGCCCCAAAAATCGGAATCGAATTGAATCGTGAGATAGTAAAAGATTCCCACCCCTATTTGGCAGTCAACAGGATGCTTTTGCACAACAAGCCGAGCCGCACTTGTATTTTCCAAAAGAGATTAAAGAAATACTGAAGTCTCTTGTTGTAATGAGAGGCTAGTTTGTTAACGTGTTGTAGTGAATTGTAAAAACAAGCTTTGACTGCATCTTTGTTGCTAGAGTTACTCTTTTTAGAAACAAATAATATTATGAAGGCTATTATTTTATTAAAATTAATGTAAAGACAGTTTAATCGGGACTTAGTGGTAGGCATTCATTGTCAGGAACTAATAACACTAATGTAAATCAGAATTAAGCTTCTCCCGGACCATATGGTATAACATGTTTGATCAGATTACAAGTTGCCAAGATGTTCAAATTAAAACATATATCTGAAGTAATCCTTGTTTGAAATATAGCAGATTCAAATATTCGGCCATATGATGAACTGTTTATGTGTATAGCGAATCTGCAGAAAGCATTAAGATCAAATCATGGTGTAATCCAAGCCGACGTACCACTTAAAACCAGTAGCCATGAAAGCCTGAAGCCAAATCACGGTTCTGTCGGAACAAAAACACTGCAGCAGTCTGTTCAAAAACACAAACACCAAAAACAGCCACACTACAACCTATCCTATCATATTTCCCTCCTCCAGCAGAACAAGAGAGGCCAGGAAACTGGGCTACACTAAACCACAGGTCCCTGAGGATGTGGGGACAGAATGAATGAAAATCCAGACACAAACAACTCGACCATTGACCTACCTGACATTGAGGTTTACACATGTGACAGGTAAAATTAAATAATAGAGTTGTAGGCATCAATGTCTATGATCTCACTCTAAAGCACTTAGTAGTGATCTTACTTTCAAATAAATCATTAGTGTATGGACTCACAAATGCTCGGTTGCGGTCCAAACCAGCTTGTCTATTGATTTATAGAGTGCAGTGGTATCACATTCTTGTTGGACCACGGCACTCTTTGGCAAGTGAGACTGCTATTCCAGCCCATAGAGGCAAACACCCGCTCACCCGACATCCCTCTCTGAGCCCCTCCAGCCCCCTCCTGACTACTGGATGTAATGACTCACCCCCGCCAAGTCAGAGCTGTTTGTCAGGCACCGAGGATTATAAACAACATTAAAAGTGGAGGTTCCTTTATAGTTACATTTCTCTGTGCCAAGAGGTTATATTTATGGGAAGGTTCATCCACACACTAAAGCCCTATGAGATGGGAATGGCTGTTTTCATTCTGCGAAAGAAAGGGTGTTCAATGGAAAGTGGAGGAGACGAGTAGTTCTGGTTCGAGTCAAAGTAGAATTGCAGTCAAGTCAAATACTGAAGTGGTTATTTGCTGTAGGAAGAGTGTGTGCTGGGATTGGACAGAGGCATATACTGTATCTCTGAGGGAATTGGAGGCATTTGGTATTGTGGTCAGTTTGGATCCGTAGCCAGTGTTAAGAGTGTGCCTCATGTCTCAAACAATGCATTTGAGTTACAGCACTTTGTTTGAGGTTAGGGCCTGTGGTTGAGTAGAGGTCTATTGTACACTGTGAACTCCACTGTCTGTGACTCTTCATTAAAATCTCTTCAGGCTCAACAGAAAAAATGATGTCATAAGTTTAATGTGATTGACAATGCACGCTCACTCCTTGCATGTGCTATGATATCCTCTTTTCCATCTCACTTCAGCAATATCCTCATTGTTCATAAATGCTCTATTATCATGGATACTACAAGTGCAATTCATCAGATTGTTCTCTGCTTTTGGGATTCAGAAAGGCTTTTTTTGTGGGTCCATCTGTGGTGCTACAGTAGTTGAATGTAAATCATTTATATATATATTTATAAGACTGCATCATGGGCACAGCAGTAGCTGGCAAAGTCCCTAACAGCAGGAAGGTTTTGGGTTCAATCTAAAACCACTTCTGCAAGTTTACATTATTCTCCCGATATCTATATGGGTTTTGTCCTTCAGACTTACCAGACATAGTGGTCATAGTTGTCTGTCTGTATTAGGTCCTTTCCATACACGTGTTGGCTTGGCTTGACTCACTTTGACTCGGCCCGTCAGCTCAGCACGGCAGGGATTTGCATTCCCTTAAAGCACAGCAAGCCCCCTCGAAGGTGTGTCTTTAAGTGAAGGCACAGTTGCTTTGAGTCAATCATTATTTTGGCTGCAGGTCTTTTATCAACACACAGCAAAGCAGGTTAAAGAATTTCCGTGGATGAGTTGAGCTGTTTATAGAGGTTCAGTAAGAGCCTGTTGTCTGCAGCTCTTCATGAATCCAGACCCTAACCCTATCATCTCAGTGTGACTGTCTCAGCTTACATATTTCCTCCCTGTAGTGTTAGCGGACTTAAAAATAGCCACTTAAATCAGGAAATGTTAGATTTTTATCAGCAGGAACTTAACATGATTCCTACACAGCTAAAAGGAAACATAATGAAACAGTAAAGCAGATATCTGAAGCACAAACAGGAACGAAGGCGAGAAGCTTTACTTCAAACCACAGAGTTTCAGTTAGATTTCTGTTATATAAACATTTTTCTCTTTGGTCTGCAGCACAAACGTGAGTTCAGTCTTGCAACAAATGCTTGTTTAAGGCATAAAAGTGGGGTCATCACGGGTTGGCTATGGTCATTGTGATGTCCCTGTAACCAACTTGGACGCGTGTCCTGTGCACTTTTGCCTGACCTGCTAATAAATGTGCAAATTGGCATAGCGTGGTTTGACCCAGAGTGGCCTGTAGGGGTGTTAATTAACCTTGTGATAAACTTGCTACTTACCGGGTATACCAGCCTCTGGCCTGCCTGGATGAGACTCCAGCCCTCAGTGACCCCAAAGATGTCATCATTTTTTTTTAAAAACACAACAATGTCTGTAAAAGTAATGTCAGCCTTATTCATCCAAAAAAATAGCATGGACAATTTAGAAATGTGCTTATTACATGAGGAGTCTAAGGTTAGGGTTCCAATAACTGCTAGTTTTGTATGACATATAAGAATAAGGATCTCAAAGCATTTTGATTGGAAATAAAACACTGGGACCTAACATGACCAATAGTTGACACCCAGGGTATCTATAATATTGGGTTTCATTTTTACTTAAGCAATATATTTAATCAGCTGTACATCACCTCTAAACATGTGTTATCTGATCAGGACAGACTGCACCACAGTAACTGTGTGAACATTCTTCCATGTGCTTTTTAATAAAGAGTGACTGTTGGCAAAACACACAGGTAACTGTCAAGGCTATTTCACTATGTCTCATCTCTATTATCATTTTATTAGATGTTTGTCAGTAAAAAGGATTAGACTACCTTTTACTTCCTCCGTGCTTTTCAAAGCGGGCGCATCAGCTATGCCATTGTGCACAGCATAACAACCCAGCAGTCAAGCAATATTACAACATGACAAGTCTGACAAAACATGACAAAATCAACCTTAAGATCTAATCTGATATAACACAAAACAGTTAGTACAATTATCAGATCTTCACATCCACTTCTTCCACAAATCAGCCTGTGTTTTGTGAAGCAGGTCAAAGATTTCCAACCAGACAGGGTTAAAGGACTTACTCAGGTGGTTTTTCTGACACGATGCGCAGTTTAATTAATTATACGCCTTTTTGTGAATCAAAGACGGTCTTACAGCATTACATATCCTGAATACAAATCTGACCCAAAAACCCCTCAGTAAAAAAATGATTACTATGAATCCTAATTTTAGTAGAGTGTCTCATCTATGGCGTCATAGTATTGTGTGAATAATCACTTTTTGTCTATTCTACCAGCTTTTTCTGGCTGAGACAGCAGGAAAAATACACAAACAAGCCTCAGGGTTCATGTTTATTCTGCAGTGCAAACACCCAATAAACCTGTCTGGAACATAGAAATGAGCACTGGAGTACGTAAGAAGTGAATACATACACATGGTGACCTCACATACACACACACCCACATACACACACACACCCACACACTACAGGATCATCGCCAAACTTCTTAGCTAAGAATGGAAGTGTATTCAGCCATAGCCAGATCCATTAACTATCAAAGCATAGCACCAGACAACTGACATCACTACATTGTGAACACCAACATCATGGAGTCAAGGAACTGGAAAAGGCTATTGCAGAAGTATAAGACTGGAATTGTTGTTGAGGCATACCACTCATATTTGACACTGACAGGATTGGTTACATGCCACCTACTGTAGAACTTAGATTTCTTCCATATTGTGCAATAAATTTAGGAGCAGCAGCTACAAAAAATATCATTTTTCAGCACCAATAGCAATTCCAGTGACAGATCTGAGCCTGCCACATGAGCTCTGCCTGCCACTGAGATGGGGGCTTAGTGAAAGAGGTTGGCAAAACAACATTCTCCAGCTATGCTAATTGGCATACTTTCACATGGCCTGGAATGCTATGATAACATCCACCTCTATTCCCTGAGGAGGCCTTGATCCCGCAGGCGTTTACTGGGTCATGGGACCTTGATGTGGATGAAAGCAAGGTAGAGGGGCTCCTTTATGGATATACAGAGCGGGGGATGGTGTCTCACTCTTGGAAAGACACATGGAATTTGGATATGTTGGGGGATGCTGACATTTCTAGCAATAGGAGGTTTTGATGCAGCTGGAGGTTAGAGTGAGGCTTTGGCTAAAATTTTGTCATTTAGGGGCCTCTGCTGCAAGGTAGCTGTCACACCCCATGCACAGTGGGGGGCTATGAGGCAAAGGGACTGCTGGGGGAAGTGGGGTGGGTTTTGGGACAAAGTGGAGCCCTGTCTCTGCAGGGATTGTTGCAGAGGCAAGGGATTGATGGGGTGGTGATGAGAGACTGAGATGTCAGGGAACAGATACCCATTCAGAGGGAAACCAGTAAGAGAGGCCTACTGGGGAACTCTGGGGCCCATCATCACCTTGGTTCTCTGAGCTAGGGAGCCAAACTGGGGGAGGGAAGAATAAAGCAAAGGGGGGGGGACTGTCCAATAGGGTTCACACACATCGTCCCTCTATGGGTTTATTATTCTGGCGTGTGACCTGGGCCAGCTGCCCTGGTGTCCACAGAACCTACAGTATGTGTCCACGCAAGATGCTGTGAGTCAATTACTTCTCTATGCAACCGAAGTAAAAAACAACCTCACAGTTCACATATGTGTGTCATGCTAGTAGGCTGTGGAGAAGAAACAACAAACCTAACTGGTTTCCTCATCTGAAGGGCATGACATTTTGAATAACAACACCAAAGCAGGGCCTCCCAGATATTCTGAGAGCAGAGACACAGAAATGTGAGACTGATAAGAATCGGTCAGCTGAGGTCATACCAGGTACTCAGAGACTGAAGGTGATATTTATCCGTAAATGTAAGTAAGGATGCATCGATCGATTTGTCTCTCCCAGAGTCGGTACATGATACCGGCCAAAACAATTTTCTGCTCAGTTTGATAGCAGTGTATTTCTTTTTGCCAGA
Source organism: Acanthurus tractus (assembly GCA_029783725.1). Lineage (NCBI taxonomy): Eukaryota > Metazoa > Chordata > Actinopteri > Acanthuriformes > Acanthuridae > Acanthurus > Acanthurus tractus. The sequence goes on from JAQNCA010000028.1 coordinate 10,769,288, forward strand.
AATCTGTAAGCATAATACGCGTAAATGGAATAATTTTAATCATTTTAGCTTTAATAGTGGTCAGTGGCGGGATGACAGGAAATGAGCTAAAAGGGTCATAATCGGCAGAGCAGATTGGTGTGCACCAACAAGTAAAGGTATATAACAGGAAACTAATAGTTTCAGTTTCTTTCCAAATGGCAAGTCAAATGCTCTTTGTATATGAACTTTTTCTCATCATTCAATGGTAATTTTGCATGTCTATAAGGCAATGCATATGACACTTCTATTTATGTATGATTGTAAGTGTTTCTATGAGTGCGTGCTTCATAATGCATACATATTTTTCATTAAATATTCTCAAATTAAGGAGGCTTGAAGTGTTTCTCTCTCCATGCCGCCTCCTTTGGATGTTGCTTCAGACAGACAGACAGAACGACATGGATGAATCGACTATTGTTGGGGTGCATGTGGCACATATGTCAAGGGACAGAGAAACCAGAAAAGGACTCCCTCCACGTCCCCACCAGGGAGCTGAGCAAGAGAAACTCTAGTCACGTTCAAATAAATTCTTTCCTGTCTAAATTGACACCCTTCCGTTGCCATGGTGTGGCTTTGGTTTAGTTTACAGTAATTTGGAGTCTGGGTGGCACAGGAATGTGGTGAGGGACAGAGGCTTAGGGTGCACTTAAGATGACATATGTGCTCAAATTACAGGGGCGGGTTTCCATCAGTTATCACTTTTCACATCCACAGAAATGATTTACCTGTTACTTGAATTAAGCATTATTTCAATTGGTTTTATATATATATATATCAACAATGCCAAACTCCTTTTTTATTGAAATTAAATATCTCTTCTGTGCTCTAATATAAAGACTTAAGTTTTCATCACACACAAAAGCGATTTATTGACTTACTTTTCTATTTCTTTATAAATCACACTTTTGGTTTGTGTTAGCTAAAAGGGATTTAAAGTGCTCATACTGTATCATTTAGCTGGAATAAAAGGGCATAAAATGCTTTATTTCAAGGTAGGAATAACTCAAGGTGCAAACCCTCATGTGATTCATACTACTTTGTCAGGCTGCCTGGAAGCTGAGCCAAACCCATTCCCAGTCAAATGCATCTGCTCTTAATAAAAAAACAATAATCAACCACACCAAACCGAAAACATCAAGCAGTGTGTGTACAGTTTGCATCAGTTATAGTATAGACGAGCCAACAGCAAGGGTTAACTCTTGCTTGCTCACAAACATTAAAGCTGGCTGACTCGGTTTTGGTCGTCTTTAAAAAATGACAAACCTCCATGCGCTGCAGAAGGCGAGATCTAATAAACGTTTCTCATGTACAACTACACAGGGAGGACAGACACATGGTGTTCATAAGCGACATAATGCTCTCACTGCTAAAAGGTAATGGATCCCCACAGCACAGATAAATTAAATACACACAGGGATATACGCACACATCCACACCAGACAGCCTCTTTTTTACACTCAATCTCTCCTTTTCTCTCGCACACTTTTCACCTTTCTTATACTCATAACATAGATTGTCACCACTCTTACATAATTCCTATTTTGATGTAAAAACCTGCACTCGATTTGAAGATGAAGCAGGTCTGGAATATAGCTCTTATTTAAAGGGAAAGTTTGCCATATTCTGTGGATGTCCAGTCCCATTTGATAATAAATATAGTCAACTGAAGCCGTAAATTCCTCAGTGCATGCTCTTTTGACTGAGAAAGCTGAGTTCTCCTACTGCAGGATCAGTTCTCCTTCTGCCACTGCTGACGTATTTAGTGTTAAGGAAGAATAACAGTCTGTTTCAGGTTGGATGAGTGTCCACCACCTTTGCTTTGCTCAGTGGGCAAGAGGCTCATGTGCAATGGATCTTTGTACACGATGGCACTGACAGAACGGCTTTGCTAGCACACACTGAGGAATTGATTGCTCGAGTTGACTACATTTACCATCACTGATTGGACAGCCACGTGAAGCATTTCAAAGTGTCCCCTACTTACTTGTCCTGTTTTCCTGTTGTGGGTAAGACAGGACAAGACAGGGCAAGTTTGCATCTTGTCACAGAGCTGCAGTTAATAATCTTTTTGTACAATCAGTAAACAGTGAAGTTTTTTAGTCTCCTTTTCTCATCTACACCATACAGTTCATTTCCCAAAGCTTGACCCTGAGCTATAATTGCCACATAGAGATAAAATAAAAGTGGAACTTTAGAAACCATCCCAATTTTAACATGATTGTCTTTTACAAAGGTTGGGAACACCACACTCATGACTTGAATCCATTCAGATGCGGATTCAAACTCATGAACCCAAAAGGAAACAGGAGAGACATTTCCTTGTCAAGCGAGGTAGTTGGGAACGTACCAGACTTTTCATTGCAGCATACTCCTTTTCAAAGACATAAATAAAACAAGTTTATGCAGGGGTTAGCTTTCCAGCTACATGACGATAAAAACAGTTTGACCTGAGGTTCAGAAAAATCTTATGAAGCAGGGGGGACAAGGAGAGGCCAGCAATGCTTCAGTCTGCTGCTTACCCTGAACTAGCCATTTCCACCGTCTGGAAGCAGGTTCCCAAAGGGAGACTCCATCAAAAATACAGCGTTCTCCAGACGAGGACTTCTTCTGTACAACCCAACCCACCCTCCATCTCTCCAGCTGTGAAGTGTTGATGATGTCTGCAACACTGACCAATGGGGTTTCTATTGGTTGTAATGAGAGACCAGGCCCAATGTCATTCTTTATACAGGGGGCCTATTATCATTATTACCTTCTCTTATTTCCATATGTAGCTGGCCTGGCAATGACCGCTTACAACCTGATTATTACAATAAATCTCTCCAGGAACAGGACATGGAGCAGTTAGCTTCTTTATGGCCACTGGTCCTCTTTCCAAGGTTGATCACCACATAGAACAAAAGATCAAACGTGTAGTGAGCACAAGGCTGGGACACTTAATCTCTCGATTTGAAAGACAGAAAAACATTTCAAGTCAATAAAACACTGAAGTAATGAAGTGTAGAGTTCACAGTGTGCCAGTGAAACAATTTGGCCTTGCAGTGTGTGACAACAAGGCCCAGTTAGGTCCACAATGGCAACCGTTGATGCTGGAACATGAAGTAAAGCTGGACAACTCTGATATATGCTAGCAGGAAGAAACACACAGTGCTGAGGAGATGAAGTGCTGAGGGAACAAACTGCTGTCTTGATGAGAGAGAGGGGTATACACGTGTGGAAACTTGCTGTTTTATTTCATTCTCCTTCAGCGTCCCTTTTATGTAACTTCGCAGCTTAATGTAAGCTCCATGGAGATCCAGGTGGAAACACCCAATAGAGAAATTCCAAGGTAGCAGCATTAAATCAACCGTGGAGACAATCTTCACACATACACAGAGGATGTGAAGAGGTCATGTAAAAGCATGCAAAATTCCTCTCATGTGGTATGTCACAAATTTTCTGCACGGGACAAGATAAGCTGTGGTTTCATGCAGTCTTTCATATATTTAACTAGATTTCAGAGTATGCAATTTAATGCATAAAGACACTTTATTTATAAAAAAAAAAATTAAGTTGTGCAATACACAATTCCTCCCCACACTGCAGGTCTACTTCTCTCTCTTTGATCGGAACATAAAAGGAAGTCTTTTTAAACTTGAGACAGAGGGGATAGCGCTTGTTAGCGTGCGGTAGGTGCAGGTGGAAGTTAACAAAGATACAGGCCAGTAAAGCGGGAGACATTATTATATAAAACAAAAGAATAACACTTGACCTGGTCTTGGAGAAGATTTATAACTCCTCTGTTCTGCACGACTCTTCTGAGAGACTTAACCAAAATGGCACAAGGCTGGGAGCGTGCACATTGACTTTTGAGCAAATTTGCATTTTTGCACACGGTTTGAGTTAATGGCAATGTGTGTATCATTTTGTATCTTGAGCCGTTGCCTGAGTCTTTTGTGATGGTGGGTGGGAGCCAAGGCCTGGCTCCACTGCTCCATGTAGGATCTGGCTCTGTTTACCCAGTCCTGATGGAGACCAGATGGGCTTCATATGACTCTCCTCTCCTTTACAGGCTCTCTGAGTCTGGACCACTGATTCCAGCAGCCGGGCAGAGTTCTGGATAGGCAAGGAAGACCACAGATGGCTCCTAATTGGGAGCAAGAGATGGCTGATGTTCCATTATGGCAAAGCTGGATATCAATTGTAGTGTGAGGTCCAGCCAGGAATGGAAAGATGTGATCCACAAGAAATGACAGAGAGCACTAAACTTCACTCCTCTTTGGGTTGAAGTTACCTTGATGGAGGACTGGCAGCCAACCTCAGTTTCATTAATAATGCAAAGGCCAGAGCAGGTTTTCTTTTAAGACTACTGTATAAATGACTCTGCGGGCCTGGTTTCACACTCTTCAATTATCCTCAAAAGGAAACCAGGCTGTCCTGTCCTCCACAGAGAAGACATGGGGCTTCAGGGAAAAATAAGCCTCTGGGCTTAATGCATACATGGTGTCCAGCCCCCTTTTCTCTCTATGGCAAAGAGCTCCTAAGCCCTCAGGGTAATAGATTCCATGTGCAGAGCCCAGATATCCCAAAAGAACTGTAATAACAAAATGGAAAAAATATCCATGTTATTGCATTGCCTGTCATAATTTTCAAAGGCTGACACTTCAGCTTGTCTAAGAGATGCACCTCTGATGACTGCTGAGGCCTTAATGTCAGGTCTGTTTTGATAACTCATTGAAAGTCCATCATCTATCTTTCTCACACACACATTCATCCCAAGCAGACATGAGCAATGCACAGCACACAACTCGAGGCAATACATTTTTGTCAGCCTTCACAGTCTTAAAATATATGAACAATAAAACATTTGATTCATGGAATAAAAATTTCCTACATGGAAACTCCCTTTATCAATTCAAGAAATATTATTTTATCAACACATACAAGAATAAACATACAATGGAACTCTCTACTAAATCAGTACTGACAACAATTTTTAGTCCAACATGAAAAGCACACATGCGTATCTTCACTTGACTAACCTTTATGAAAAAAGTCGGTATTCTAAGCTCATTTCTCCATCCAAATACCACCTGTGATTACAAGCTGAGAGCTGGAATGATGGCAGAAAGATTGAAAGATACACATTTTTCACTTGTGACAGATATGATGGAACCCAGAAGCATCCAAGTCAAACAAAAACACACCCTGATTTTGATACTACAAGTCTTTATTTTCCACCCAACCTGTTATCTTGCCACAGGCTGTTACTGTAGCTGTTGTCAATGTTACCAACTACTGATATCAGAGATAGAGCACACAATTGTGAACATGTGCTTATATCAACGGTGTCCATAGAGCATTGTGCACGTACACACATACACAATGCAGACAGTTCTCACACATATATTGAAATCAAACTCTGTCAGCCTTGAAACCAGAGATCCTTGGTGATGTTCCACTCATCATCAGCAGGGAGACAAAGGAAAGGTAAACACCCACAGATATGCACATGCATGTGTGCTCTATTAAATATCACTGATTGCACCGCATTGCTTCCTCACTGAATAGGCCCTGAGGACACCTTTTTGCTCAGTATGATTTCTCCGTACTGATTTCACCAACCAAAACAACAAAGAGCGTGCTGACAGTAATTCAGATTACGCTGGTCTGAGCCAGGGCGGTGCACAGAGTGGCCTCCAAACATACACCGAGGCTTGACAGCAGGGTGCTCCACTGCTGTGCACTTTGGTTCCTTCCCCTGCTTTTATTCAGGGTTGGAAATTTTACTGAGATCACAGAAAAACGTTTAATTTCGTAAAAGCATGGTTGAACTTGGGCCTGTGAATGCTTTCATCACAGAGCTTAGACTGAGTGCTGCCTCAGTCTGGATCTCTATCATACAATGGGATTGGAGGCAGACGTATAGTATTTATTGCATTTGTGTGGTGACAGATGCTGCCTTTAATTTTGTGTGTGCTGACATGTGCATAGAAAGTACATGTGCCACACAACTGTGCAAACTTTAATGAGCATGTTAATAATTTATGACAAGACAGAGTTCACAGAGAAGATTGGCTTGAGTTATGTATGACAAAAGTGACTTTGTTGATCCCCTTTAACCCCATCAAGGTCCTTACATGTGGTGGCATTACACTTGTGAAAAAAAAGCACTAATATAGGGTTTTTATTGTTTCAAGATCATCCAAGAGTAAGAACTAGCATGGGTTGATAGATTTTGGGCTTGAAGGGGGCAACTTTACAGACGGTTTCTTAATCTGGAGGGTCCCATCATAACAAAAGACACATTGTTGTTGTTTTCACTTCATTTTCCTGAAAAGATGATGTCAGATTGTTAGACTGCAGTCCAGTGTCCAGCCAAACCCACATCTGTGACAGAATGAGGCATCCAGCTCCAATGTAGCTGATCTCCTTCATCACTCCTCTCCTCCACTACCCCTAAAACACCCGGTCTTCACCAGCCGCCTCCCTAACCACTCATAAAGTCAGAGTGACAGACAGCCCTAGCACGAGCTGTGCCCAAGACTAAAGGAAAGAACAAAACTCATAACTATAATTTAAAAGACATTTCACTGTTTAATTGCATACATGGACATTTATTTGTATCGACGTTTAAGCCAGCTGTAGAGGGGAGCCAAGTGCTGCTGACTTAAATGACACTTTCCATGAGTCCCCTTCATTACTTAACACCCAGTGTGCTGAGAAATTTACTCTGAATTCACCGAACTGGTCTGCAGCAGCTGCCCAGGTCTCTTTATTAATACCAGGTTAATGGAGATCTCCCCTGAACGGCTACATGGGCAAACACAGTCCTTCAGTTTTCAGCAGTACTTCTCATGTGAATGTGAATGTTCCTCTTTTTCATCTAAACTTGTCTCGTTTCCCACCTTTCCGTTTTCCTTGCCCTGCTAATGTAGAAAACTCTAATCTGGCATGAATCTGGCATGAATAAGCTCCAAATTTGTACTTTGCTGATCATTATTCAAATATCTGACACATTACAAAAATAACACGCTCACTCAACCACCCACTCTAACTATTATGGAATGAATACTTTTGTACTGACAGGTATAGATCCCTTGTGGCTAACTCTACCTCTACCTCTTACATAACCCGCTGTCATGTTGCTCCAGGAATATTTGTTAAGAACCCTGTGAGCCACAGGTCTACTGTAGCTGTGGTATGAGCTTCTGTCCAGGTGCACTCAGTCCCCCTTCTGTCTTCAAGGACAACTACATCACCATTGATAACAATGGAATGATCGGATCTTCCTGAGCCACCGACCCGACTCCAAATTCCATCTGCAGGAGAATAGAGAAGGCATTGTTCCTTTGACACTCCAAAACAAACACAGTGGGCGATCTGCCCTCTGCAGTTCGTCCTCAAATACGTCCAATATTTTGTCCTTAGATGACCAACAATTGCAAAAGATCATTCTCTTTCTGTAATTTAAATAAGCAGGCCATTCTCCCTATTCTCTATTTAAACTGTATTCTCTCCCATGCACTGCCCTCTATTTTATCTCTCTCTCTGACTCCCTCATAACTTCCCTTCCCTTTTGCAGTTAAATAACAATAACATTAAATGGTTTAACACACCCCGGTCAAGGTCAAGCAACACCCAGTGTTCACTGTTGACCCTCACAGCAGCTGCAAATGTGAGTGCTTTAACAAACGCACTGAGGGTCAGAGATGAGCTGGGTGCCTAACCCCTATCCCTCAGTTGCGGAGGAGAATACGTACACACATGCCCAAGTATGCAAAATACACATGCCGGGTCATCTGTGTTGATCCAGCACTGACGGGTAAACAACAGATAGTCATGGACAGATGAGTGTGCCAGATCGCCATTTCTGAAAAATATACACTCCACTGCTCTGCGCTCCTGACAGGTAGTAAGAGGTCAGTGGAAGCCCAGATGTTAATGCGAAAAAGGATTGTTTTTGTACCTAACTGACATCATGTTATAAAAGCAGCTTCAAATGGGGACCATGAATGGAAAAGCTGAGTGAATTAGAAATGGCATCTGTCCAGGCCTTCTGATGTGTGAATCAGAGGGGCCTGAATTTGAACCTAGAGTGCAGCAAGTTCGAACACAAATGGAGAGGGATTTGGCTTATTACAAACATACTACAGACTCTTTAAAGTGAGAATGCAAACTTAAACAAGTACAGCACACTGCAACGTATGTATCTTTCCTTAACTTTAATAATAGCTGCCTCGCGGGCATGAAATCAGCTAATGTCATGGCCTGGTAGCAGAAATTCCATGGAGTGTTTTTAAGTGAGTGCATGCCTCGAGCAAATTATTTGAAACTTGATCAAATGATGTCATGAGTGAAAGGTTGAAGCAGGTCACCTAGGAATCAACAGAGGTCCTTTTGTGAAGGGACACTGGGAGACAGAGAGGGCAATAAATACATAGGAAATATCCTTTTTCAACTGTACTGGTGCTGGATCTTATTGGAGAAAAGAAGCCTTTTTATTACAAATTCTTTTTTAAGAGATGAAACAGCCCACCTTAACGTTCTGCGAGAAGCGACCCTAGTTTGAACTCAGAGTCCAGTCATACTGCCGGAAGAGCCCTGCCAAGACAAGCTTCATTCCTGCCAATACAAGCCAAGAAAATTCTCTTGAGAGTCAAAGCTGGAAAGAATGGACTGACAGTAGGGGGACAGTAGAAGAACTGTGGTTCCAGAAACAATAGGACAAAAATTTGGGGGGGAAACGCATACAAGGCAAAGATATGACTGCGGTGGTGTGCTGGGATCGTGATGGAGGGATGACCACTGAGAGAAAAAGAGTGATAGAAGATGTGAGGTACGTCTAAATGTGTTGGAGGAGTTTGAATATCTGGCTCTGTGAGAACCAAGTGCAGGGCCTCATAAATCTACACAAGTCCACAGATCATAAGAAAGCCCAATTGTTCCCTCACCCGCACAAGTGCAGTGCGACATGGAGGATGGTAGATGTAACACTGACTTGACCAACAGCAGATTGTACAGAGCACATACGCTGCATATAAAAAGAAATCATGGCATCTGAAACACATTTTTTGTGGTTTTTTGGAAAACACAATAATAATAATAATAACAATAACAGGACACAAGTGTGAAAATGGTGAGATCATGCGGTCAAGATGATCCAAAGTTTTAAACATCTATAATCAGCTCAGTGATATCAAATAAACTTGTAGCCATGTATATTGTGTGCCCATTAAATCTTGCATGCATACATATGTGTGTGTTACCATGGCTCCCACACACTAACTAATTAAAAGCTTTGTGATCTTGGAAACACTCCTCCATAAATATTTCTGCTAAATTACACAAAATATCCCCTGCTGTTAAAACTTATTCTCTACTAAAACATGTTAACTTCACATTATTTACCATTTTATCCCTATTACAGCTTGTGAAAACATTATAACAAAACCGTCAGAAACTGAACACTGTTCAAGGCTATTAGGGGAAAAATGCAAAAAAAAAAAAAAACATGGAAATTTTTACCCCACACAAGTTGATGAAGGTCAAAACAGCTGATAAAGACATTACCCTTGCAAGAGCAAAATGAATTAAGTGAAGAAATAAGTAAAGGATTTAAGAGTCACAACTGCTGCTCTTCTCAATATGTGTATCGATGCGAATTTCCAACTTAATCCAAACTTCCTTTCCTGCTGTCATGCAGCATAAGTGCATTTGGCTGAGGGAGAGCTGCAAGCTGTTACTAATTGATCTCCCTCTCACTCCGCCATTAATTTTACAAACTTTCCATATAGACATTCAGCACTCTAATCATATTTTTATGAATATGCAACCAGAAGCACTACCTGTCTGCTTGTTACTTGAAGTGTGTAGAGGTGGAATTATTCAGGGAAATCACCAAGATAACTTGACGCTGACGGGATAATAACCGGCTCCTTAAAGGTAATGAGTGGGTTCTTCTTGAGTTTCAAGTCCTCTCTGTCACAATGTGTTGTGCTCAAGTGCAGTTTTGGGGTAGTGAGGGGTATTATTGTGCATTTGGGTTGTAAGGAGTTTTTCCTCTTTGTGTTTATGCTGGAGCGAAACCAAAATAAAGCACAAAGACACAGTCAGCTCGAACACACTCAGATTGGATTCATTGTGTCCCTGGTCACTTGCTGAAGCTCATCCAAGACAGTGGAAAAAAAAAAAAAATACTGAATGTGTGCTGAATGTCTACCCCCTTGTGGACAAATGACATATTGCTCATTCTTTCACCATAAACCTATATAGGATTTTTAATCTGACGC
>JAQNCA010000028.1:10799210-10816436 GCA_029783725.1 Acanthurus tractus
ACCACTGGAATGAACAATGTGAGGACCTGCAGCTTGTCTCCTAAAGGGGCATGTCAGTGATGAAACCAATGTGAGAGACACAGGAAATGACTGTAAAGGGGGCATCTCCTTTCAGTAATCAGGCAAAAGAGAAACGTGCTATCCCGGAAACCATGGAAGAATTAAGGAGAAATGGATGAAAAAGTTTCCTATGAAAGTTGCTCAGTGGCGGATGAACTCTTTGAACTTTCGGAATACAAAAATATGCCAATTTTTCACAAAAACCTCCACATTATAAAACCCAAGCATGCACACTACAGATTTTCATTTCCACGCACAGATCAAGCTTCTGGTTTAACTCTCTGCTAACTTGAATGTGGATGAATTTATTTATTTTGCGACTCTTTCAGACTTGCCAAATGCTATCAGACTGAACTGATTAAATCCTGATAGTGAAACCTCTAACGGCAGTAGTGCCCCTAATTTTTTTTTTACATCACTCTACAGTTATATCTTTGATAATATAAGCTTATGGGGAAAAAAACTCTTTTTGGCCCCTGTGCATTATGGGACATGTAGTTATACTGTTTGGCCACTATGTCAACTGGCTTTACAGACATTCCTGCGTTTTTGCCAGGAATGTCAGGCTACAACAGCCATGATGCACACTCTCCTTAAGAGACACTGTTAATCAAGAGCCACTGGTGGACATTTACTGCTGTCAAAGGTTAAAATGTACAGTTTGACCCCACTTTCTCAAATGTTTTTCCAAAATGATATATTGCATCAGATCGATACGAAATCTGAAAATTATAACCGGGCTTCTTTCTTGTGATACTGCTCTTCTGTATGTGTTTTCTCTGTCACCCTTACACGACCTTGCATCTCTGCTCTTATTTTCCAGTCACATGATTGATGAGAAACAACTAGTTTATAAAGAAAAATAGACTAAGCTCCCAAAAAGATTTAACAATTCAAAAATGACAATGTCAATGAATCATGTCAATGATAAAACCAAGGGAAATTAAATTCTCCTCAATGGATGAATAAATTACTTTTCAGTTGCTGTTTAAAATTTTGACTTGGTGACAGCAAATATCTAACCTACTATCTAACTTAGCTTGGAACTGCACTGGTTAGGTTTTCTGTTATCGAAGTATGTTTTTGCCAAGCTTGTCAGCCTGCAAGTTATCACCTGCCATTATTAGTATACATGCATTTATACAAGCTGCAGGATCTCAATTCAACCCAGCAAAACAGGAAATCAAGTCGCATCTAGGGCTGTCTTCCTCCTCCCCTCTATCATTTTTGTTTAATCCTTTCACCCCAATAAAATCTGACTCAATCCATCTTCCATCCAAAGATCTGCCTGTTCAATCCCCAGACCACTGCAATGTCAGGAAATTGTCTTTATCTCCTCATAACAATTTACTTGAGTCATACACTCTGAATCAGTCCAATCATGTTGATCTCTTCATGTCTTGGCTTTCTCTAGATGTGAAAACCGTTATCTCCCTATGCTGCTGTCATTTATCTAGCCTGTCCAGCCACGGGCATGTTTAAAGACAGAACAAGGCTCTTCTTTCTCTTGTCCTCTGGTGTCCTCAGTGGCAGGATGTTTCACGCACACTGGGGTTAGGTGAGCCAGCGGACAGCTTGGTCTGAGATACCAAAACAGCAAAGGAGCCTTTTGCTGGACATTAACACACCTATAAGAGGCAGGAAGTCACTGCTTCATCCCTCCACCCACCCCCAACACACAACACAAACACACACACACAAACTGACTGACACTGTGGAATCTGGACAAGCTAATGTTTGAATATAACCAGAGAAAGTGGGATGCTGCGTCAGACACTGGTCTTCAACAGATCCAGAAAAGCCCGAGTCCCTGTTTTCTTGGGCTGACCTCTTGGTACAGTTGAACCGGAGGAAAACATGTTTTGAGATATCACCCAGTTATGGCTCCGGACAAAGCCTTGTACTGCATGCCACATCTGGCCTAATCATATTTATAACCATAACAAGATAAGACGAGGTAAATCAAACACAGCCTCTCTCAGAGTACTTACACTTCTGCACAGTGAAAGGCAAATTGGAGTTTCCTTTCATCACGCGAGTGCTCTCTGGCGTTAACAAACAAGCACTCGTTCTCCCATGGAATCAGAGTCGGCCTCGGTCCAAACTGGATGACCTCTCTCAGTCCCTAATGTCTCTGAAAACAAAGGTCCATTCTGGCATGTTATAACTCACAAAGTGTGAACAAAAAACACTGCAAGATGTCATTTCCGTGACCTATATAGTGACAACATGTCTCTCAAACTGACGTTATCCTTGCGCCGATGCATATTTACACAGACATCAATCTGGATTTTTCAGCGAGTTGCCATCTGCCATTTGCCAGAAAGAATTCCATGATAAGGAAAGAGAAATAACAGAAATGAAAGATGCACATTGTCAGGTATTGTGTTCCACGTATTGACAACCAGGTCAGCGTACTTGCTGCAAATGTTCATATTTATCATTGCAGTGAATGAAAGTCTGCCCAAGAATCTAGTTATAGATACAGAAGCAGTCTTGATCCCATTATAACTTATCTCCAGTGCTAATAAAATATGTTAGAGCCACTTCTTAAACAGCCAACAGCGCTCGTTTCATAAACACATCTTTTTCAGTCGCATAGTATCTGCAAGAAAGAAGTGATGTTTATAGCGCTGTCGCTCATAGAACAAGCGCAGCCTCCAAGTTATCCAAGACATAATTTCTTGCAACCCACCCACATCATCACCACAACACACACACCAAACACTGATAGTATCTCCTTCAAACATGTCATTTCATGTCTGGTAGCTATAACCAGTAAGCTTTGCACAGGGGGATGATTTCAAATGATGATCTTCTGCAGGGAGGCGTTAAGCAATAGATAAAAGAAGGATATTATCAATACTGAGTGTTTAATTTTTCTGCCTATAACTCAAAACAAACAAAAACATTTGATCAAGAGGGCCAAATCATGTTTTTTTTGGAATCTTCACAGGCTTCTCTCTAAATAATTTCACTGTCAGGGGTCCTTGGCATGATGCACTTGCTTCATCCTTTCGGATGTTTGGTAACCTGCCAGTTGTGGCAGACTTTGGGCTCGGTGCAGCGAGGAGTTCATCCCAGGCTCCGCACTGAGCTGGGTCGCTCTGAGTGTGAATACAAGCGGTCAGACACAAACAGAGAGAGCAGCAGCAGAGGAGCAGGTCGGACAAAGCATCTCGCGTGCCCGTCGAAAGTAGTCTCTCACACACACACACACACACACACCCACCCACCCCTCTAACGTCATCACGTCCCAAGTTCACCTTCACTTCTTCATGCAACGTAACGCGCCTTTTGAAATGAAGCGTGCAAAAGGACGGTGAACGTCCAGCTTACCTTCGGTGTTAGAAGTCAGATGCATTCATTGGAAGGTCGGCGCCGTCGGCGTGTGCTGTTTTACACAAACTCTTTGACCAGGAAGCATTTAGTAACCGCTGGCTGGATGAGTTTGTAGCCCTCCTCTCTCTCACATCTGGTCTCTGAACCGCGGGAGTACCTCCCATCCACGCAGCTTCTTCAGCTCAACTCTTGCGCACCCGCATCTCACCGTTTTTTACTAGTTTTTAGGAGTCGAGGGGATTCTGCTGGTTCTCGGTGAATTATGGTTCGTATCTCTGAAGCATTCAGTAAAAAAAAAAAGGAGAAGGAGATGGATTGAGCCATTCTTCTGCTCTTCTGAGCGCTGTTTCCAGGTGACATAATCACCAACAATCAGCACGTGCAGAGCTCTTAAGCCTCGTGCTAGATGATGAAGAGATAAGTAACGTCAAGGTTAATAAAAATGAAAGGAGTAGCCATGGGGATAGAAATTATAATGCTGCATTCAGACAAATATGCAGGACGCTTGCCACTACGAGAACTAAAATGTCTTGTTTTGTTTTTTGGGGTTGGGGGGGGGGTGTTGTTAATCAGAGCGATAGCAAAATACATATAATGTCCCTCGTGCATCAGTGCATCACCTAGTCAGGTTTAGTGTTCAGCAACAAGTTAGGATCACGGATGTTAAGTAGCCTGCAAAGTTTTTGAAGCTGCCCACATAGTCTACTGTCACTTTAAAACACCTATTTAAGCTTATTACAAGTCACTGTTCAGTCTCATACTCCTCTATAGTACATATCTACATCTATGTGCACTCCCACTACAGTATCAACTGACTCAGGGATGAGGTGATCGCCCCTGGCCCTGTGCCTGCACGAAAAAAAGCCCTCCTGGATGCCCCTGTAGTAGAAAAAAAAAATTAATAATCTCTAATGGTTTTTGGCAAAGGCGCCCTTCGAGTTGAGAAAACAAAACAGGGTGCCCTCTTTGGGGCCGGGCCAGGGCAGAGAACTTAATGTGCCTTCTGTGGCCCCATTCCAGCAGAGAAAACAACAGCCTGATAAAGTGCCCTGTAGTGCAGGAGATCTTGAAGGGGGCTACAACTCTGTGAGTAAAATAGTGACAAAATGTAAGACTATTTTGGTCATAAGTGTCAGATGCTTTCTGTAATAATACACCCAAAAGCAAAATTCTAATCAGAAAACATAACAATCTGACATATATGCTGCCCTACATTGTAGAAATATAATTAGCCTCTTATGTGTCTCCAATTGCTTTAAAAGTTAATCGTTCCCTGACTCTTTTATTTATTCAAAAGCTGTAGCTATTGTACTATTAATCAGTCACATAATAAAACCACACACCTTTGTTGTACCAAATAATGAAAAATAAATACAATCACAAACTCATATATACACAAGCTACAATACAGTGGGATTTGACGAATCCAGCTCCTACATATAAAGCATAAATCTTTGATAACAGTATTGCAGTTCACCTACAACGCTGCTCAGTTGAGAAGGGAGTTCCATAAAAATAGCTGCATTGAAGTTATGTCTCCCTGATTTCTAGATTTGGAAGAAACATATCTTCCGAGTAATATAAAAACAAATCTCTAAAGTATTTTTAGAATAATGAATCCTGATATGGGATAAACACTTCCATCTATGTGGAAATATTAGAAGATGCCTGTAGTTTTTTAGATCCGTGGATGTTTTCTTCCTTTCATTCTTGAGAGGTCTTCCTGGATCACTCTCCTTCACTATCTATAATATTATTTGCACAGCTGATGTCAAGATATTAACTGTTGTAAAAGAAATTAAGAACTATTTCACAAGGGTTGTTAAAAGACATAAACAGGAGATTATCATAGCGTGTCATATTAAGAGAAACAACAACAAAAAAAGGATGATCAAGAGAGATTTTGTAAACAGGATTTTGACTTTTATTTGGCAACCAAAATGGCACTTATTGAGCTTGCTGCCATCCAAAATTAGAGTCATTCATCCGTGGAGACTCTTTAACTGAATGCCCATAAATAATAGATACTTTGTCCTCAAATGCAACAGGAAACACAATCAAAGGACAGAGATGTCTCTATAGGCAAAGTTTGCAGGCCTTGCTGGTGACCTTCTGGAATATTCAGCAAGTGAGAAAGTAAATGAACCGTGACGCTGTTACTCTGGCGTAATCTGTCCATTCACATGAGACAGATAAATCTCAGCTGTGGAGAGTTCTATTTCCTCAAGATTGACAATAGCTGATTTATCATTCTGGAGTGTTTGGACTTTTTTGCTCCAACAAACATGTTCACTCGTGTTTACACATCCTGAGATAACCTGCATCAAGGCAAAGAAAAGAAGTTTGAGCAGGCGAAGATATACAGCCAGTTAAAGCCAGGTGAGTAGCAGAGGTTGGTACTTGCACGTTGTGGCAGATGCCAGCAGAGCTGGAGTCACTGCAGGAGAAACAGAGCTGCTGAGAGAAGGAAGGGAAAGATAAACCGCCTGGTCTCTGTCCATCACTCCACTCCTTCTCCCAAAACATGCTCTCTGCTTCCAAACAATCTCATCTCTCCATCTATCATTCATTTCTGTTTTCAGCAGGTTATCTTAGGGGCAGTCTGAGAGAAGGCCGTCTCTATGGTGACCACTCCAGCTCCTGGATGGAGCCCAGGATTGTAAAAGTGAAAAGAAAAAGGCTGTTACGAGGAGGGTCTGTTCCCTTCCAAGTCCAAGATTTAATGGAGGGTTCACTGAGGGGAGACAGTTGTTCAAGCCAACATTTGAACTCAGCTACGTCAAGATTATTTCAGAGGGGATGAATCCACCGGTCTATCCAACCAGCTTAGTGCATCGTTTTTAAGAGGGGTAAATTAAGTTTCCAAAGGAGAAAGAGAAATCTCAAGTTGAGTGGAAGAAAAGAAATACATAGGACAGTCTGCACAGGGGAACGGACAAGATGAAGTGGTGGTGTAAAGGAGGTCAGAGACAGCAACAACAGACCGAAAGGAAACAAAGATGCAGCCAAGACTGTGGATGTTGTTTTATCAAGTTCATTTTGTCGCCTGGTGCTTTCCAACACTCCAAAATACACTATTACATCACACTGAGCATGGGAAACTTCCCCCAAACCAACACACAGCCAGAATGCCTCCCTTATCTCTTATATTGCTGACTGCAGAGATATTAATAATAAACGGAGAATCAGTCCAGCACAACAACACATACTCTCTGTCTTCACTGACAGAAGAACGGAACCATTCAGTGGGAACATAGCTAATTTTGAAGAAATAAAATTACATTTCAGAAAATGTTATAATGAGGCTTGTTTATTTATTACAGCCTTTTGTCAAAAACCTTAAAGAGGTCATGTAAAATCCCATATTTTCTGTTTTCTCAGAGTTTTGACAGAACAGTAGCCAGATTCTGCAGTAACTGAAGTTGACATGATACATTTTTGCTCAAAAATTTTTAAATAATTTAGCTTGACATAAAACAAGACCTCAAAACCATACTATCATTTCACGCTCTCCTCAATTGTCTTTTTGTAGTGGATGAAAGCAAAGTCATGTCTCAGAAATCTTTGAAGCCATTGTGATGACCAATGTTGATGGAAATATAGAAAGAAACCAAAATAAAAACACACTTTTATGGCAACCACAAACATGTTTTATTCACATGAATGTATCTTTCACAGAGAATAAACTGGGAGAAATAAACAACGTCAGGGTTTTCTTGGTATTCTACAAGCCACATTTACTGTCTACCATTGGCATCATCTCTTCTATTTCATGGTCTTCTACCTCCAAAATTAAAGCTCCACAAAAAAATTTCAGCATGTTACAATTAGATAAATCAAACAAATAAACAAAGCTGTGTGGCTTAAGCAATATGAAAACAAGCTGAGCGAAGTAAAGGAAGGCAAGCCCAACAGCCGGGAGACATGGTATGGACTGAATCAAGAAGTGACAGGAAACCTAATTAATCATATCCAAGAGTAGCTGTCCTCAGCTAAGACTACTTTGTACTGCAGTCCACCGTGACAAGAAATGAAAATGAGAACAGGAGGGGCTGTTTGAGGTGGGATTCGGAGGGTTTTATGAACCCTCTCGGGTGTTTTTCGGGTAAGCAGAGTGGTTTCACTTCAAATAACTCCACTGTTTTTCAAAGCTGATGTAAACAAGTGTTTGTGTGGATGAAGTGGCAGGGTGATGGTCTGCACTGCTGCATCTTTCCTGGATACACTTTAATCCCACATCTTACTGTGTGTTCTGTGGTGGACCAGGTTCTGCTGGTGATGAAAACACCACAAACACCACAACTGAACTTGGAGTGTCAAAGTCTTTTTAAGTTCTGTGTGAACTCTTTTTGAGGCTCGGGGCAGAAGGGGCAGAAAAATGTGTTTTCCTTTTAATCAGTGGCCTTATTTGTTTGTTAAAAAGGCTTTCTGACTCAATTGCCTGTCTGACTGCTTGCATTTGTTGACCTCCGTTGTTCTATCGGGGCTCGTCAGGTGACGATTTGGACCACCTCGCCGTTCTCCCCCTGGATGGCACCCTGGATGGCCTCTTTCACCTCCATGTCTGTCTGCAGGCCTGGGGCCAGCTCAGCAGCCTGGAACACAAAACACAAAGCAGAGTTAAGAGGTGCTGAGCGAGAAAGCTGCTGGATCTTAGGGTTGAAACATTTGCTAATTATGTAGCACCGTTGTGATTTCAAACAATGCTGTAACACAGGGGAATTCCTGTACTTAAAGGTGGAGACCAAGACAAATTGTAGCCCTGCTCTTGTGTCATTGTGAAAGACAACTGCAGTGAATAGACCAAAAATAGAAGGAGCAGAGGACTGACGCGAGAGATTAGAGAAGAGATATATCAGAGAAAAGAAAGGACTTAAAAAGAAAAGAAACTGAGCGACAGGTGGAGAAAGGCTTGACAAGAGATGGGCTATTTGTATTTAAATGCTCTCTGACTGTCTGTGGTCGGTGTCAGACAGAGTGAAGTATTGTGTGCGTAAAAACCCCTTAAAAGATGCGAGGCCCATGACTCAGCCCTGGATGATGATGACCATGAAGAGTGACTCACTCCTTCCCCGAATGCACGCCAAAGGTTCCTTCAAACACACCTGCAGCATTTAATCTTCTCTCCGGCCCAGCATGCTGTCACTAGACAACAGTATTGAATGGATCACAGCTGCACCCCAGCAGCACCATGTAACAACACATGAGGCTGACACACTGTAACCATCAGCAGCAAGGAGGCCAAGTTCAAGTCACATGGATCCATGTTTTTCACTGAGCACTGAAAATCTGGACACGTTGACCTGTCATAGACCCGGTCCCACTCGCCATTTTATAAAAATGATGAACGATGGATCCGTTGCTTTCAATTGCGTGTTTTATAAACTGTTCCTGCAATTTTGTAAGAAGTGTGCTTTTTAGCAGGCTGTTGGTGCTCTGCAGTCCCAGCTTTACACCCAGCCTGGAGATAACCCATGTTGCGTCAAAATTCAGCAACAGATAATCACCAACTCAGACAAACTCCCCATTGGAATGTAAAAATAATACTGTGTGTTGCCTTGTACTTCATCAAGTTTTTGTAATGGAAACATTAAAGAGGGAAGAAAATTTTGAGATAAATCAGAGTAAAAGCCAAAGTCATTTTTCAAGAACCTTTATGAATGTTACCATATGTCTGGAAACTGATGAGAGCAATTCTCTCAATGCAACACTTTCGAAAATGGGTAAAAGAACAATGCTAACCTTCCTTTGAACTTTAAACCGGAGGTCATCACTATTTACACCCTTTGTCAACAAAACTACTGATTACTCATCATCCCTCATGGTCTACCTGCCTTGATAATTCTTGGAAAGGTAGTAAACAGTATTAGTTTGTATTTGTATTTGCGCCCGGTCACTGCTGTTTGGGGTCTTTTATTTTCTTTCCATTCTATGTATAATTTCTTTTTTACATCACATAATAAAATGCGCCTCATGTCCAGAATTGATAAAGATATGATAACATAATTACACTAAAACCTGGTAGTTATCTAACTTCACTGCCCATCTTGTTCTCCCTTTGTTCCTCTCATTCTTCCATCGTTCTTCCAGAAGGACAACAAAACAAAAACAAAAAACAATGGCAGCCATTAGACATCCTTCAAGTGTGTTATTTTAAAAAATTTTTTTGTTCTGATATCAATTGCCAGTTGTCTACAGGCAAGGTCAGTTAGTGTACAGCTGATACTGATTGCTTCCTTTGTGTTTTATATAGCTGCGATTACAGGAGAGTCTGAGTTTGAATTGTACTGGGATCACTTCCAAGTGTTTGCAGGGTCTTGGCTATTAATGCTGTGTCACTATACAACGAAATATGAAACCAAAAAGTCAATACTCTTGGTTTCTCAATCTGTCAGCAACATGCTTATTCTGTCAATAAACAGAGCAGTCACAAAAACTCCTGAGGAGCAATGCCATAAGTACTGTTAACCTACAGTATGTCTAGAAGAACAACTGAAATAGGCCATGCAATGTTATTACATACAGAACATCATATTACTTAATGGCTGCTTTTTGCCATTAATTCCTGCTAATGCTTACTATTTAGATTTTAGGGATATCCATGAGAATATATATAATGTTTAATTTCATCACAAAGGTTTTTTGAAGTCTTGAGCACGAGACTAAATAAATGAGGCAGTGGAGTTGTCTGTAAATAGCATACAGTGCTGTCAAGTTGGTGACTTGGTTGATTTTTCAACTTTTCACCCCCTCTTAGTGACTTTTTTTTTATAAAGATCAACTACCAATATCCTGGTCTACTGCCCCTCTGCCCACAGCCCCAGCTCTCTCTTCCCTTTCTGTTCCCCTGGCTGCAGGAGAGGGAGTCCAGTGTTAGAAAGGTATTTACAAAAAACAGAGACACTTTGGAGTACCTGGGAGTTTAATAAAGCATGGATGAAAGCTGAGCAGTACTGACTGACTGCTCACTTATAACCTCCCATCTCTGAAAAGAAAGCATTAATTTCAGTTCTTCATTGACATATTTTCCTGAAAAACAATCAGTCAATAAAGATTAGGGGGGCCTTTAAATCTGGGGAATCCCTGGTAGCTGTCCAAGGACCTCTGTCTGCTTTTTAGAGAAGAGGACTACATCAAAAGCAAAGGCAAATGTTGCTTTACCAATGCTTTTATTTTTTCTATAGTCAAAATGAACTGGATCCAGTAGTCAGGACTAAGTGGAGATGATAATGATGGGGACCAAAACAAATCAAACTGTATGTACACAAACTTTGTCACTGTTGATTTTTTTTTTTTTTTTGTTAGTCTCTGACTCAGTTGTTCTATAACTACGGTAAATGCAACTGCATTAATACTTGTGTTCGATGTGGTTACAATGTGTCTAATGACCAATTTTAAAGGTATTTTGGCCTACAGATCACAATCAGTCCTGAATGTGTCTTGGCTGCATTAACATCCGCACACTATTGTGATCAAGTGCAGTACAATTCCTATCCTATCAACATAAATAAATTCTAATTTAGGTAACAAAAAAGTAAAAAAAAGATCTAAGTAGGCCATCATCCGCAGAATTCACAAAGACACTGTGTAAAAAATTGGAACATTAACAGGAAAATTTACTTGAACATACGGGATGTTTCCTAGAACCTGTTTTCTTGTTAAATTAACTTCCAACATTTTTTTGTCTAATAAAAATTGCCACCATGAGTTCAGATATTATACGTAGTTAATATTAAATATCGTTTGATGGCGACATCATTTACAATCATCTTTGCTCTGACTGTGAGCTCTTACTGAATCCAAAATCCCCTCAACAGACAGATCATGACCGATAAGACCTCTGCCAGCTTTGATAAAGGAAGAAATTAGGAAATAAGAAGAAATGTATGAAAATCCAGTGTTTGGCTGGGTACTTACTCTCTGCATGCTCGAGTTGCAGGGAATAAAATAAAATCAATTTGACGACAGAGTCTGCAGAGAGATCCAAATCAGGAGTGGGCTGTTATTTTACACAGCCATAATTCATTTGAAATTTTCTCTGTTTACACTGTAACGACACAACAAAGACTTGACTCACATCAGGATTAAAAGGTGCCTGTTTAAGCATGGGACTTGAGGGCAAGAAGCAGTCGGGAGAAAATATGATATTTAACATACATTTGAGAAAAACAAAGAGCAGAGAGAACAATGAAAAGGGGCTGTTGTTTTATATTCCATTCAGGGTTAAACTGACCACTTCAAAGGCATCGGTGCCATGTGCATGTAAACCATGTGATTCCACATGTGGCTGTTGCTCAACAAGCTCATCATCAAGGGATTTTAGGCCCATCTACTAATTACTACTCTTCTCCTTATAACACTCAACCGTTCCATTTTATTATGTTAAATTACTGTTTGTCCAAACAGCCGTCATAATGACTGAAGGCTAGGTGCATTTTATTTAAGCACAGTTACTTTGGGAAAAAGCAGACATATTGTACCTGTAAGTAGTTTAAGTAAGTTGAAGAAATTACACTTCATAGTTATATTTCAACATTACAGCAATTCTAAATGAAATGTTACAGGATATATGCTGCCTCATGAAGCAGATCAAAGTATGTGGCGGAAAAGAAGGCAGATGTCAGCCCAACAACCAGAAAGTTTGGCTGCTCGTAAGCACAAAATATATCAAAAGAAGGAAACACAAGGGAGGAAGATATGAGTGGATTCTTAAAAAAGAGTTGGCAACTAAAGTGGAAACTGCATTTAGTGATCACAGTTACAGTGATCAATGCTTCATGGACTGAGACAGAATAATTCCAATACGAACGCTGATTAAATAGTTCACTTATTGCAATCAAGTAGTCTGCTTACTGTCTTCAATTTTGATCTTTCATGACTAATTGGGGGGGGGGGAGTAATTACAGCAATTGTTTTACTTTGCTCCCTTAGGGTAAACTTTCTGCTTCCAGCTGGCTACCTGAGACTGATGCTGCGAGCACATTGTAATCACAATGGGGAAAAAGAAATCCTTTTTTCTCAATGAACAACGTAGTCTCTTCAAAGTTTATGACAATCACAAGCAAACAATAAGCAAGCAAATCTTAGTGTTTGTGTCCCCCAAGCCAATCAGAAATCAGAAAGAGCAATGGCTGCTGGTACAGGAGACAAAAAAGGTGTGCACAAGGGAAAAAATTTGGTCAACCTTGGGTGATGGAAAAGCCAAATTATATTTCAATCTCTGTCCTTTTGATTAATTTACATTAATGGAATAAACGTACAGTATGTCAATTAAATTATATTTTTGAGCTCTGTGGACGGATCTGGTGAAAAAAGCAAGTACCTATCTGCTTCTACTGTGATAGAGCATGTATTTTTAGCTACAGAATAATAAGACGCATGTCATTCTTTCATGGAAACCGTGTCATTCTTTTCTGATAAATCGCTGAAACGGTCTTTATAAAACACAGTTAAATGAATCAGAATGTTTCTGAAGCACAAAGAAACGGTTTTGCAGCCTTGACATGAGCACAGTGACTTGCTCTTCCAATTGGATGACTGTATAGTGTTGAAAGCCAAAATATGTATAACTGAGATGTTATAACCTTACAGTAACATAAAAATTACCTACGAGAGACATGTATGTGAGTAAAACTGAAACAAGACATTTCCAAAATGAACTAACCCTCCAACAGCTTAGCACCCTCTGTGACTGATTTTACACATGTGGAATGTCTTTGCACACAAAAACACTTTTTCTGGCTCATAACAAAAGCTCTGACTGTACATTGTAGTTTATAGCTGTCACTTCTACTCGTCAGAGTACTATAATAGGCAAAAGCCTGGGATTGGTATCTCCTGGCCAAGTACTCAATGTACAGCACAGATTATTGGCATCGCTGAAGGACTGATTACTGATCTGAGCATCAAATTTAGGAAAAAAGGTGGAAAACACAGTCACTCATTATGGATTGGTTGAAACACAAACACATGTGTACTGGGACTGATTTAGATTAGTTCTAGGGTCTGTTTAGTTTCAGACAATAGCTGCATACTCCTGCACTTGGAATGCAACCCACTTACAAACAATGTGTGTTTATGTATACGTGTATGAGACCCATGAAAAGTTTGTGTTTTTGTGTGTTTGTGTGTGTATGTGGGTGTGTTTTTTTACCTGCACTGCAGCTGTATGATCAGCAACTGGTGCTAGTTGGACGTACTGCACTTGGATATCAGGGGGAAGGGAAGCTCCCTCTACCGCTGTGGTTGCACCATCAGCTGATGCCACTGCTATGAGCTGAGCCCCGCGGAGCACCTAGGACAGAAAAAGAGGAGGAAAACATTCAACCACAACAAAGTCCATTCTTAATAATATCATTAATCTATCAATAATGCAAATTTGTCTTCTATTGGAATGAATCCTCCCTTATCAGCTTCAATCAGTTCGAGCTGTAAAAGCAACAGGCTTGCTCTGCAATGATCTATAATACACACCACTTGAAACAAGAATCAAAAAAAGAGAAAACAAATAGCACAAAGCCTCATTTATGTTCTATCTGATGTGTTTATGTACTTTTATTGATTACAGCCATCAGTGTGTACAAGCAGAGTGTCACACAGACCGACCAAGTAACTTTGTGGCAAGGAAAAAGTCATGCTGTGGTATCCGAATGACGTAAATAAACATTTCAGTCCTGCTTTTCTGACTGTTTCTCATCCCGCCCTCTGTTCATACATCGAGTTGGAAAAATTCTTTATGGTCCATTCAATTCAATTATATTTTTACAAGTTTTGTTTTTCTTGGCTCTTTAACAGGATATGCTAGTTGGATTCATTTTTTTGGGTTCATTTCAATAAAGTAGTGTTTGGACACAGAAAAAATGGAAAGCGAGACACAGAGGGATCCCAATCTCACACAATGTTAAGAGTCAGCCAGGCGACATTAGAGCTGTGTGTGTTCAGTGCACTAATTACAGAGAGCACAGCGCAGCTGGAGTGTTGCTGGTTATTCCTTTAGTTTATTGAGGCTATTCCTATAGATAGAGTGTAAACATGAGTACACTGGGATAATGCATTCCTGCATGAAGAGACAGCATGGTCTTGTTTGTGTTTTTCCCAGTTTCCTGGTCTTGGACTGAACACAGGCTTCTTTCAGCATCTGCTGTCTGGCAGATTTACATGTATGTTGTCTTTGTGTGCTCTCTCTGTGATATTATGTGAGGTCTTGGTCTGCAGCTAAGCCTCTTTCCAGCTGCACTTGGTGCTGGGACTGGCTGAGACAAGCTTAACAGACATTAAAAATTTAAGGGAGACTGTGCAAGCCTGCAGAAAAACCTAAACCTCACAAACCTAAATTACAGATGATGTTTGTTGCCCCCTAACCCTTCCAATCCCATAGTCCCACATTGCCTCCCAAACCTCAGTACAACCTTTGCTTTGAAGTTTTGCGTTAGTGACTTGCCCAAAAGGTCCAGTTAACCCCCTCACTCCCCCCACCCATGACCCACCAGCATGCCTCGTCATCCTGCAAACTTCGCCAGTC
This sequence comes from Acanthurus tractus, assembly GCA_029783725.1. Lineage (NCBI taxonomy): Eukaryota > Metazoa > Chordata > Actinopteri > Acanthuriformes > Acanthuridae > Acanthurus > Acanthurus tractus. The sequence goes on from JAQNCA010000028.1 coordinate 10,814,134, forward strand.
TCACCACAAAATCTGCTGCCTCATCACCATAATGTGCCAGGCTTGTCCAGCCTGATGGAAGCTATTAGTTAAAAGTCTGCCTGACTCAACCAATCAGACAACTAGGACACTCTAGGAACGGAAATGCATCCAGGTCACATGAGTCACACTGTCTGATGACCCATAAAACATTCCTGATCAATAAGACCATTAGCCCTGAGGGTTTGTGTAAACCAGACAGTTACAAACTAGTTTAATATGCTGGGAAATCTACTTACTCACTTTTTTACAAGGTTACAATAAACAAATATATCAATGCAGCACTTTGGTCTTCATTCCCATTTTTCACATGTGAAGTAAAATCTCTAGGACTTCTGTTCACACAAGAGGCACGAGACCAATTTTTTTTTTTTTTTTTAATCAGTTTGTTCACAAATTCCTTCACAAATTCCTGCCAAAATGCTCATAACTTGTAGTGAACAAAAACTAGAAATTAAGAAAGGCAAGATGAAGAACGGCAAAGACAGACAATTTTATGTTCAAAAGGTCTGATATATCCAAATATTACTGGCATCACCAATTTTCCCCAACTTGCAAAACCTTGCAAAATATGTATTGCAAATTTCATTCATGTTTCTCTCCTCTGAGCCTGTTAAACATGTCAAAATGTGGAATAACATGTATGGCTCTCTTGTCTACATTGTGTTGTTTAACTAAGATGCAGCATTTTGATGTCTTAAGAGTGACAACAGTGTGCTTGGCTTGTTTTTCTTCTTCTCCTTCTTCTTTTATGGGTTTATTTGTGTATTGCAAATCAACTTTAAAGGTAGAAATTACCTTCTAATATATCAGAATGTGCCGATGCTGCACTAGCTAAGCCAATACAGCCAGTTTGGTTTTATAATAATGGCTCTATTTATATACAAAGAATCAATAAGCCTAATTTCTAATTATCGGCAAATAATACATTGGCAGGAACAAAATTGCGCAACCCTCCTCAGTATGCCGTACTTGTCAGGTGAAAGGATTATCTTTGTAAAGTGGAAATGCTTTCTTACCAGAGCATAACAGAATTGTGCTATAAAGTTTTAAAAATAAGTCTTTTGTGTCCATGCATTAAGTCTTACATCTTTGACTTGATTTTAAAAAAACGAATCCAAAAAAAATCACAACCCTTTACGTTTATCTTATATTTGTGTGTAGAATGTAAAACTCTACTCATGTGTTTTTACGTTGGCTGGCAGCCAGTTAGCCTAGCTTAGCATTAAGACTGAGAGCAGGTGTGTAATAGCATGCTTGAATCCATGTAAGTTATGCTGTTTCCACACCAGTGAATGAGTGCATTTCCCAAGATGTCTACCACAATGTTCCCAAGATGTCTACCAAAATATATTTCTTATCCTATAGTATTCCTTCAAGGCCCATATACATACTTAGAGTAGGCACTATCCCAGAGAGACTAAATCCATGCCAATATTCTCAATCAGTCAACTGAATGAGAACAGTGAGAAAGCCAATGGACAGCCAGCTGTTTAAGTGTTTCTTCATGGCAGACATCTATAGAGATCCATCCTTATCCCTACACTTTATCACACTGTTCTCTTATTAGGAATCAAAGGCAACATCTGCCAAGTGTTCAACTGTCTACATTTGCGTATGTGTCTGTATGTGTGTCAACTTAAATGTGATGTGTCTGTACTCTCCAACTAGCCTATCTAAGGGTATAATTACTCAGTGTTCAAGAGCTGCCATGGCTGATACTTGAGTCTGTTAAACCCTTGTCTAACTCAATTAGATTCTCAACCTCCTTTTGAGAGCAGTTTGCATTCTCAGCTGTGAGGAGCAGCACACAGAGGCTTACAAAAGCATTTACAGACTTGGAACGGTGTGTGAGATCTCTGCAGCGATTACACAGGAACTTCTTGGGTCCACATCCTGTCCCACGACTCACTTTGTCAGAACAACTCGTCTGTATGACTCATTTGAAAACATTCAAAGCTAAATGTACATTCCCCTTACTAAAGATGCACTGATAGGATACTAAGACAATACACTTCAGTCATGAAACAAATAAATTATAAAATAAAATTTAACTAAATGTGATTATATTTTTATCCTTACAAGCATGAACTATTGTTTTGTTGTCTTTAATTTTCTCAAGGTTAAAAGTTCATATATAACACAACTGAGTGCCATTCTGTCATTCTGTGAATGCTGGTAAAATAACAACTGTTGTCCATCAGCTACTAGGATATGATCATCCTTATGGTGGTTGGAAATGCTGTAAAATCAAAAATAATTACAAAAATGTAGCAAGGAATTAT
>JAQNCA010000028.1:10816536-10827248 GCA_029783725.1 Acanthurus tractus
TAGGATATGATCATCCTTATGGTGGTTGGAAATGCTGTAAAATCAAAAATAATTACAAAAATGTAGCAAGGAATTATTTATGGCATATTAACTTGTTATAGGTGTAGATGACGTTTACATAGCAAACTAAGACTGTAGTTAAAATTCATAGGATAAACTACAGAGTAAGAAATTTTAAAGTGTTTCCCTGAAGAGGTCCCCTGACACTGGGAAACCATAAATGTCTCACATTGACTGCATAACTGCTTGTGATCACTCACTTAAAATGCAGGCAAGTGTATTTAGATTCAACAAAGCAAGCTAAATTTGTCAGAAGCAAGTGCCATCAGCAGATTGTTAGTGTTGACCTCTAAATTTTACAGATGAGGACCTTTAAATTATCAGCGCTGGCTTACTGTCTATCCCAGTGCTTGAGGTCCAAACAGAAAAGCAGGATTAAAAAGCTTTGATGCAGCAGCAGAGTGATGGGGAGAAGAATAGAAGAGCATCATAAATTCTCTGCCACTTTACGAAAAAAAGCTAAAAAGAAAAATAATATGCTAATGCTGTAATGCTTTCAATGGTAGGAAAGGAAACTAAGTCAACATCATTTAGGAAAAAAGATACAAAAATGAACAGCAGCAGCAGCATAATGAAGAAGCATTCATGTTTCCAAGACTGAAAAACAATAACCAACTGGATAAATAGGGCTTTGTTACCTATCCTCGTCTGTGTTTGCCTTAGGTCTTTTAAAATATACTTTCTCCTCTTTCAATTCATATGAAACAAATTAAACTTGAATAAAGAGGGTTTTAAGAGCATATCGGTTGTTTTGAACTGCAACAATGTGTCTGAATTTCCATCCTTTTCCCTCGGTAACAGTTTCAGAGTAAGGCATCAATCAGAAAATGTGCTTCCACAATTCCCATACTTGATGCAGGCTGGCACCAATTCCCCAGCTCACAGGAGGTCTTAGTTAAACTCAGCTGTGCATCAGACGACGGTATGAGTCACCCGCTTAGAGTGCATGTGTGTGATGGTGTCCGAGTATGTTTTAAAGATTTCGCTTCAGCCTCGCTGTAATCAAAGTATCATAGAATCCCACAATAACACGAGATCCTCCTTTTAGATGAAACAAAAATCTATACACATTAGACAGGTTCCTCTGTGCTCTGAGAAAACAGAGTCACATAAATCTGGTTTCTATCATTCCCAAAGGAATACCTCCTCTTCTTTCAGATCAGAAAAAAAAACTAACCAAAACAGGGAAATTAAAAAAGAAACATTTGGACTTTGGAGTGGCTGGAACTTCCTCTCAAGTTCACAGCCGTCAACAACATCTGCAACTGCCAACCCTGGACAGATGTCCAAGCAGAAACACTATCTCCGGGTGGGTAGGTGGGGTGGAGGGAGTGTGTTTGTGTGTGCATGTGGGGAGGGTGGGGGTTGCAACTTGGCTGTAAAGATGTCCATAGACACATCAGTGCTCTCGGTCCTTGTTTAGTAGAAATGGAGAAACAAAAAATTGAACAAATTGGCCTAAACATTTCTTATATAATTATTAAATTTAAGTTACATTTGCTTTTTATTTTACCTCTGAGTTTGTGGACTTTCCTGACTTCAGCTGGGCCTCAGCTTTTCGGATGACTGAACAGACAACAGCGGGCTTTTAATATGTACTAATGAAATGTCAGAAGTTGAAATGGTAGCTTAAAAAATATAATGTTTTGTTTCTCTCTGGTTTGTGAATTCTCTCACTTATATGTTGTATCATGTTCAGATCTTTGATAAGTCATATTACCAAACATGACAAACATCTCCTGTCTTGTCTGTGTATCATTTCGGAAAATACTTCCTTATTGTAAATCTTTATGGCTTGCAAGACCCGTGACCTTATAACCTGGCGCACTGCTTCCCATCTCCACCCACACCACGACACTGTTTCCACATCAGAGCCCAACACCTGCATTCAATCAAACCCTGCCTTGCATCTTTTGCTCTACAACTTCCACCAGCAGACTGCGACTCAAGTTCAGACAGGGCTTAGAGAGGTTTTATAACAAAACCAGCCTCACTTGAATTCTGTTCCAGAACTAGCAAATCAAAGGGGGACTGGTGACAAAAATAACAGCTGTAATTAAAAGTCAGGCCTCTTAAAAATAAAAAAGAGAAAATTCTACTGAAGATTTTCTCTGTTCTTTACCGTAAATCCAAACTTGGCCTGCCTAGTTGATGAAGGCATTTTTACAATGTCAGTAAATTGCGTGATTTAGGATGAGAACTTAATCATGTTTCCAATCATCATGTTAAATTCAGCAGGGCCATAGGAGATGATAAACACAGGTTGTAAAATTCAACTAACAAAACATCATATCGCACAAAATACCCAAGACAAGTCATTTAATATTGTAATGCACACTGATGAAAGCCAACACGTTTCTTTGATCAAAAGTCATTTTTCTAACGCAACTGAGTCATTTTTTTTTTCCTTATTTTTTTAGTTCGGAGACTCCCCTTTTGATATCCCAAAAATCTTTTAAAAAAGGCAAGAGATCCCTAAATTTTAACATCTCATGTCCAGATGAACTAAGATTGATGTTTTAAGGAATACAACTAAATCTCATAACAGTCTTTCTTGAAGGGAATTAAATGGGTCCCAAATGTCGAACACACTCAGGGCTTTTTGTCAAGAACCAACCAGTTCCACAGAGGGAAAATACTTCAGCTGTCTGTACACTTGACTGTAGTGGTAAAAGGAAACAAGACAAAACATTTAGAGGATTATCTATCATGCAACATTCATCTAAGTCATCTGTTCCAGCACAAAGTCCCAGTTCAATTCTTTTAAATATTAGGGATAATTCAGAAACAATATTAATTTTGCTTAAATATGAGAGAGATTCTGAGAGAAGTATTGCTGTAATTTGTACAGGGAACCCCAGTGAATTAACATAAATGCTCATGTTTACATAAAGAACTGAATACAAATGTTTTGGATATGTTGGTAAAATCTCACTGTATAAAAAAGTCTTGATTTTAACATCTTATTTTAAAAAATTCTGTGATGAAAAGAAGAGGAGAGTCATGACAGACGTAGGGAAATTTATGTCAACAAAGACAAAAAGAAAAGTAGACACTTGACCATTTTGTGCAACTTTTGTAGTCATTCTGCTATAGGTCTCTAAGTTTAGGTGATGCCTTGAATTCACCACAAAGCAACCATATACACCCACATGCTTTGCCAAACTAGATATCAGAGTTTATGAGATGCATTGGTTCCCCAGGTCAGCTATTCCTATGTGTGAGAAACTCTGACACAGACAGACAGCAGAGGCCAGAAGCAGCGTGTCAATTAATGACACAAACACTGTAGACACATTCAGCAGGGATTTTTATTCATGACCTAACTGGTACAAACATTTACCTGACAGTGTGGCAGAAAATCATCCCTGATTTTTTCGCCAAACAGAAAAGTAACCACATTTGTTGCTTGGCAGGTGTTCAATTCAAACTCTGTCAGACACTCATATAAAAAGGCCTTTCTTTAAAGATTTATCTCAGAATTTTATGAATCAGTGTCAGATCCAAATGAAGACAGATTTTTAAACCAAACCCTACTATTAGCAATAGTCAATAGTCACAATAATGTTAAGATGAAAGAGTAGTCAAAAATGTTATAATATGCCGGCATGTTTAACTCTATTTTGTGAATTTTACAAAAAAACACACTCAGATGTAGTGTTAAATTTTAAAGCTGTTTTGTTTTCACTCCCACAAAAACAAGTTTTATTGTTCCCTCGTTACTCTTCATGTTGCTTCTTTTCAAACACACCACTTTGCATCCATTATACTTAACTTTTGTGGTGCATTTAGTGGTAACTAAAACAACAGAAATCAGACAATGCTGGTGACACGCAATAAGTAATTTGAAACACTTTGGCTATGTTAATTAAGTTGTGTGCTTATTGCAATTATGACTGTCATGTTTCTGAAATACTACAGATGCACTGATCTGATGCCATTTCCTGAATGTGGATATCTAACAATGTGATACCAGAGCTCTTTTTCTTTGAATAATTTTGTTGCGTTTTGTTGTTGAGTTTGAAGTTAAACGAGGCTGTGTTAAAACCACAGTTCCACAGAGGGAAAATACTCTTCAGTTCTTGTCTGAAGAGCAAAACATATCTAAGAAAGAAATTGAATTTAAATTCATTTGAAAACAATTCATTTGAACTGTAGGTTAAATAGGCTTCACAGACTGACGGGTTAGGGCAGGTAAACTGTAATGTTAACTCCTTTAATGTTTCGAAAAAACTGAAACAAATCAATTCACAGCAATGCATTTATGCATTGGTTAAGAAATCATAATAGAATTTCAAAGACTTTTTCGATGAATAATTCAAACAAAAGTGTCAGCACTTTGTGGACAAATAATAAATACACTATCAACTCAGTTAGATATCGACTGTAGAATCTAGATCAATGATGTCAGTATAATAACTGCTAAGTAAATTATGTCAGTCATCCAATACCGATATTGGATTGAGCCTGTTCTAAACGCTTTAAAATATCTTAGTTTAGCTTTATACAAACTGTAAGTACTATTTTAAACAATTAACTCAGTCAGCATACTGGCTGTAAGAACTGTTGTCTCGGTCCTGAATTCTGCTGAGGTTGAATCCTGCTAATGATGAGAACTTCAGTCCTGACACGAGTGAGGCTGGGCTGCCCTGGCCTGGGCTGATGTTGAGTCACACTGAAACATCTGGTCCCTCTTACTCACACAGCCAGTGACTCTAGGTTCTGCCCACAAAGACAAAAGAAAACACCACTGGGGGTATTCTCCTCTGCACTGCTCAGAAATGCTGAGTTACAAACACACACACACCTACACACACATCAAGAACTAAGGATTCCCCCTTTATCTTCTTACCAAGATGCCACAAAGATACAGAGCGGACTCCCTCTCCTTTGAAACAGGAGTCACCAGAAGACCTCTAAAACCTTGACTGCTTACATTTAGCCTACATATAATGGTAGTCGTATAACATCTTGTTTGTATCTTTTCATCAGATTTTTACCCTCCCATTGCATTGTTAATCACAGAAATCTCAACAAACCCTTGCACACTAGAAACAACATTCTTTAGCAGAGAGAATAAGGACAACAAAGTAACTCGGGCCACAGGCCAGCAGCTTGATTCCAGCACAAATCACACCCTGATTCCTTCCCCAACAAACTGTTCAAGAAGCATCTGCTTTTGCATAGCAATGACACATCAAGAGATACTGTCCTAGAACACCAGACACTTAGCAAAGCTAAATGACAACAGGCATTGAAGGGGCTGGAACAAACTGTACAAACATCGACACTTGCAGTACAACATGACTTTAGGGGACTTAAGGTCAAACCCTATTAAATTGTTCATTTCCTCTTTAACTCTTCTTTATAACCTCACTTCATTCTCTCACATTTCCTCATCCCTCTATTTCTAATCCTCCTCTTCATTAACTACTCAATACATCCTTTCCTCTTTGTGCGCCATTGCTTACACAATATTTTGCTTTTTTCGAGACAGGTTCTGGGTTTACAGGTCCTGGCAGCACAGACGAGGGGACCAGTGCTGAGTTGGACTCTGCTCTGTGACCCAGTTCCCACACTTGCCACGGACAGTGCTGTTTGGGAGGGTCCAACAGATGCGGCGTAAACATGTGCTGACAAAAAGGGATGTCTGAGGTTCAGCTAGGGGGAGGATGTGAAGTACAGGGGGCTGTGTTCAGATTCTTGATAATCACATCTAAATCTGGCAATAGGCGGCATTCAGGTCCATTGTGAGTAAATGATGAAGGCAGATGACAGGATCGATAAATTTGTCGAAGCTTTATAGCTGTCTCTTGTGTGCTGGATTTTTCGGACTGAAACAGCATGGGTATACAGCTATTTGACAGAGAAAGTCCTCGAAAAACTGTGAGCTCACTCAACGAGGGATTTGTTGCTGTCCTGTGGGTTTTATTATTACATTACTTTTGTTCTGTTTCTGCTTTTACATATTTGCAAAGAAAAGTGATAGCAGAAACGCTTTAAGGAAATAAGGGGCATTTGAGGCCATTGTGGGAACGTTGTATTTGAGTTCCCAGAGTGTACCACCCCCTTCATTTTTGCATGTGCCACCTGGTACCATGCATTTGTTTTACAGAGTGTTTTTTGTCCAATTTTACAGCTTAACTGGTCCCAGTTTCCAATCAAGAATGTGAAAAAAACATCTCTTTTAAAACAGCCTCCTTTTTTGGCTTTCCTCTCCCCATCCTTTTTCTTTCCCCCCTCATTTTCATCAGTCACTCCTTTCATCTTCCAATCCTCCATTTGGTCTGCATCAGTGCAGGGTAAGATCACAGCACAGAGAAAGGAGCACTTGATAAGAGGCCATGACAGACAGAGAGTGCAGTAAAAGACGAGTTATTTTATAGTTTCAAGGGTCTGCCTTGTTCGTCTGCAATAGAGGGGTTTTATAGACCTGCACGGAACTCTGAATATGGTTTAAAGTAGTCTTTCAGCTGGCACAGTTGCACGCTAACTTGGCACAGCCTGACATGGCAGCGGATACACAAACATCTGTAGCCAAACTGCACAGATTTGATGTGTGCATGATCAGTTAGACAAACAAACAAAAGTGAGGTGTGTGCAGCGCACTTGCATGCACTAAACCTCCGGTGGGGATATAGAGCACGAAGGTTGGACAGAGAGAGTTCAGTCTGCAGCCCTCTTGACATTTAAATCCAGCCCATTCCCTCTACAAAGACACCTGAATTTCTTTTGTCAGTTAAGTTGGAGCAGGGTTCTGAGGTTAATCCTTTAACAAGGCCTACCATCCCCTCACTTATCTCATAATAAAAACATCTTGTTTACATCTGTTCTTGAGTATTATGCAAGAATAAGTGAAGCATGCTTAGCACTACTTCTTGAACTGGACAGTGTGTTCTCAAAAACTGGCAAACTGATACAAATGACTAATTGCTCAGGAAAGGAATAAATTTTAGAAGTACTGTTCATGCAGTAATGACTGTACTGAAAATGCATGACAACACACATAAACAGGCACTTTTCTGCTGCCTCACTAACTATATCATAAATAAACCCAATTTTTTTCTTGAAAATCACAAATGTATCCCATGAAAATAAACTTCAGCAAGTATCAGCTGTGTACCATAAGCAGAAATCTGAACATTTCTACACAAACTTATTGAGAAAACCAAGCATATCTAGGCATATGTTCTGGGACAATCAGAGGTTTGTTGAAAATGCAATAACAGCTTTGATGGTGGAACTCACAGTATGTGTTACTAATTAAATAAACAAACAACAAGATTATTTGGCATGTATGCAACTCAAATGATCCATTACTCGTATACATTCCTTGTGGAGACAGATGTATCTGGACTGCCTCCATAAGGTTCTAAGGCCTAATTTAGAATCATCTTCACAGTTTTAGTAAAGTGTAATGCTTCTTACATTCATCTTAAGGCCAGACTCACAGAATATCACCACACATAACACAGAAGTAACAGAGAAATGTGAACCATGCCAAAGATTTAGATAATGAATTTCAATGGGGCAGTTACTGCAAGAAGGTACAAACAAAGTAAGGTGCAGAAAACCAAGCAAAAAACATGCAAATAAATTTAAAGGCCCTGATGCAACCGTAGAGTGCAAAAATACCACAAGGGGCTATTAGTCACCTGCCCCCCTCTCGAAGAGAAAGAGATTTTCCTGATGAGAGGAAACACTGCCACTGTAGTGTACAACTGCATGTGAGAGGTTCTATCTGCAACGTGAGGTTAGAACAAGTCACTATGTGTTTGTTTTGGCAATGCACTCACATCATGTAAGAGACCCAACCAAAGCATAAGCTAAAAAGATAGGAAAAATAAAACAGCTTTCTATGAGACTATGTTCCCAGACACTACCAGGGGAACAGAGGCCTTTGAGCAGTTCTTGTTATCTTTTTTTTGTCTTGTGCTGACACTTTAGTGCCTTTCAGCAAGTAACCAATCCTCTCTCATGGAAGTTTTAAACAGTGCTTCTGTTAATGCATATTGTGTATGGCACAGCATATACCCTAAAGAACAGCAAGTCAAAATATTGATAGAAAAATCTGCAAACACAGTTCATGTACTCTATGAACTGAAAAGAGTAACTTATCAAAATGCGTGCTGTGGAGAAAAATGAAAACTAAACTCTGGCCAAAACTTGTTTCAAGACTCCAGAGAGAGACAGAGAGAAGTTCTGCCATCAGACTTAGCAAGCAGGTCATTTGAGGACACGAGCATGCATGTGTGCTTATGAGTTTATGAGAAAGAAGGAGTGCTAGGATGTGTGGTGACTACTTCAATCAATTGAAAACACATACAGAGCCATACAGCCAATAAAACAATACAAACAACAACAACAAAAAACCCTCATACAAAGCAGATGCAGTCACACATTGTACACGCACAAAGATTGCCAAAGGCGCTTTGAACCTATGAGCTAACTAAAGGATTAAGTTTTATCAGAAATACAAAACTGTTCCAGACAATAGGGGACCTCTGACTCCTTCTTCACCCCAAAGTGTGACCGATGACATAAAAAGGGTGATGACTCTCCTCATCTGTTAGGTGCAGCATCTGAGGGACACTGAGTACTCGGGAAAATAGTTCTTGTAATCATATTACAACTTAAACCACTAAAACAGAGTAAGGCATTACTTGACTGGGTAAACCAATAAGACGTTACTTGTCTCAAAAGTCTCTTCATTAGCATAAAATCTCCCAAAAAAATCCCCTTTGTCCTATTCTGGTCATGCAACAAATTTCTGAATTATGAGCAAAGTTCATTTGATTAAGAAAACAAGGTGGCAAATACAACACAGAAAATCGAGTTTAAAGGCTGCTGACTATACTTTGGAATATTTTTACTGTAAATCTGAAGGGATATATTGTTTTTATGGTACCAAAGTGTTGATAAAAAAATACTAATAATAATACATTTATTTATAGAGCGCTTTCCATCAAAGTGCTTTGTAAGAATAAAAACAAGTAACAAGGAAAAAAAACAAATAGTCAATAAAACAGTAGATGAATTATGTTACAAAAAGGCTGTTTTAAATAATAGTTTCAAGACTTGGGAAGCTTTTCAAATGCAAAAGCACAGCACAGTGGTTTATGTTAATATGAGGACAAATTTTACAACTTACTCTCTACAGCGGCAATGGATCTTCAAACAGTGAAAGGAGTTTGTTTATGTTAAAAAAATCTAAAGAAACATGCACATGCATGTATTTAACTGGCAAACATTCTGCATCTGTAGGTGACCTCAAATTGCTGGGGTTTTTTTGGTCTTTTTTTGGTTTTTGCAACTCTACTATGGCAACACAATGGGTCACATGACACCAGATGCATAATTAAACAGCAAGAATGAAAGTTTTTCACAATGCTTGTGTCTGCTCTAACACATCCTGATCCCAAAAGAAATTATCAACCCAATTAATGTTTCTATTAATGCAGTATGACTGCTTTGCTTAGGAGGCCATCAGGAAGTAAATAACTAAACAATGTGTAATTTTCTAGGAATGGCCCCAAACAGTAAATATGAGTACTCTTTGTTTATGTTTTAGGAGATAAAAAGCCCTCTGTTGGCAGTTACATAATAACACCTGTCTTAACAAAATAGCACAAAACAGCTCATTCATTCTCCTGCTGCCCAACTTCCAGATGGGCAGCAGGAATGAACTTCCTTCCCTAAAGCCTCAATACTAGACAAACATGATGAAATCATGAATGTGAAATTATGTGTTGCTCTTTAGGCATCCATATGTGGCCTGCACTGGTCATGCACAGGGCGGCTCTACTTTGATCCAGGCTTGCTTGGATCTCAGAGGACAGAACAAAGAAACAGGAAGGGCCCTTGGTCTAAAACACCCAAGACAGAGATTAAGGAGGGGTGAAAGATCAACAAAGACACTAAAAACATCCAAGAGCGCACGTGTGTGTGTGTGTGTGTGTGTGTGTGCGTGCGTGCGTGCGTGTGTGCGTGCGTGCTGATAGGACTGTGTCCGTGTACATTCATCGGTAATTTATTATTGTATCAAACTCTATGGAAGGTTTCTTCTAGCTTAAATTAAACTATATCTTACCATATGTCTCTTCCCAGTGTCCTATATAGACATCCCAAAAATAAATGACAAAATTTACACTGGTCTAGCATTTGTGACTGCTATACATGCTGCATTGGCCAACCTTGGGAAATATTCAGCACAATATTCCTGACGCACCAACAAATGTGTTGCTACAATCACAGCAACAGCAAACCACTGGTGACACAAGTTTCACTTCTGAGTGGCAGAAGAACCAACATTTCGCATCTGCCATGTGAAGTCTTATAGAAAAATCAACAGGAATACAGTTATAATTCTAGAGAACTGTTGTGCAATTCAGGCACCCCTTTTATATTTAAAAAAAACCCAACAAAAACACTTAAGGCTCTAATAAAGTAGAAGAGGCAGGGAGGAGATCACTGTCCTTTTCTCCTTAACTTGTTCTCATCTCTTTAGATTTTTAAGAATAAGAGGAAAGAGCCTGCTCAGACAGCCCATAGGTTGAGGTACATCACTTGCACATGAAGTTTACCTTCGACAGCAGGGATGTCAAACTTGTGCCATGGAGGGCCGAGAGGCTGCAGGTTTTCTTTCCAACCAA
>JAQNCA010000028.1:10828934-10846847 GCA_029783725.1 Acanthurus tractus
CAAATTTATATTCTAAAAGAGCCTAAAAATTCTATCCATTTAGGGCAGTTTAGGTTTAAGGGTTATGTTTATTTATCATTCAAACATCTTAGTGTTTGTATGATGAAAAAAGTTTGGCTTCCTTAAATTTTGCAAAATTTTTCTAGTGTAACAAGGCATTTATAATAACAATCCAGTTACAGCTATGAAACTAAAAGAGCAAAAATCGAGTAAGCTAAGAACCATTAGTCAAACATCCGTGGTATTACTTTCACAAGGATAAAAGCGCCCCTCAGGACAAATGCAGACCTGGCTTTTTCTCTCAGATTGGGGGGACACTATACTGTGTAAGAAATAACACTGATTATATGAAAATAATGTTTAAAACAGGCTTACGTAATAAACAGGTTTCATTTTGATAGTCACAAGTTATAATATACTATTCACAAGACTGAATGTTCAATGCATGTCCAGATTTTACAATTTGAACTCATTCAATCTAATTGGGGCTCGTAGGCCTACCTTACTGAACCTTTGTCATCTTAAATATCCTACACAAATCGAAACATTGGGCCCCAATCCTAGGCAGACACAAAGCCTGATGGCTACATGTGTGCACATTTAAGTCCTGATGATTGAAGCTCAATGATGGATCAATGCAGAGTGTTTGGGACCAGACTTCAAACGTGAATGCTGTATGTTTGGCCATGTTTTCTTGTGTTTTACTTTTACTTTTGTAGGTTAACCTATTGAACTTGGCACATTTTGTGTGGCTAATGTGGTGATGTTGGACTGATGTCTGATAACTAAGGGACAGTCAAGAGAAACATTAAGCCTCATTTGAAGCCAACTGAACAATGAGAGTATAGTTTGGTTGTCGGTATTTTTGTTTAATGTTGCTTTTTGTTGAAACTAATACTGCAACACTAGTTCAGCAAAGCTTTGTTGTTATACAGAGGCCCATTCTTGGTGATCATCAACAGTATTTATGTGTACTAGTTTGCGTGCATGTGCGCGCTGCTAGGACTGTGTTGGTGTACATTTTTAAGAAACTGTATTATTTTATCAAACTGTGCGACAGATTTCCTCTGGCACTGGTTGCATTTTTATCTCACCACCTGTCTCTTTTGATGAATATTCTCTGTAAATGACCTTAAAATAAATAAAATTAACATTAAGTCTAACATTTGTTGGCCATTGAATCCATTTCAGCTTCTCTTGCTAATCGCATTTCATGTATATATTGAGTGCTGGCTGAACTGCCATAAGGGCAAGAGTAGTGTAATCTCTTAAACAGCTCATTTCCTTTTCAAGCACACCAAAACCGATATCTTTGATGAAAGGGGCTCATTCCTAATGAAAACATATTCTGTGAGTGGCAGTTGGGAGATGTGGGATTTTGTTGCTAAGCTTTGAACTCCAAAAAACAAACATTATCACAGAGTAGGAAGGAGAGAGGAGAAGAAAGTCTGGGCTCAGACACAAAGAGCAGGAAAGACTTTAGAGCTTTCATGCCTCCAATTCGCTCTGTCTCTCTCACTCAATCGAGCACTTCTTCCTCTGAGTGTCCTTTAGCAACACTGAGTAGGATATGGGAAAAACATTTGGTCAAGGTGTCAAACGCTTTTGCATAAATCTCATGCATCTGTGGCAGATATTATGCGCAGTATGTGATTATATGTATGTGTGTACACAGACTGGTGCCTTGCAATAAATTGTTCTCCCACATCTAACAGTGACGAGGATATGGAAATTCCTCTTCAGCAGTCAGTGTGGTTTGGAGTTAAGATTTTGATTTCAACTGCCTGGGGAACACTGCATGCACATACAGAGAGCACATCTGTGAAGGACATGAGACATTTGGGCATTATGTGGAAATAAAAGTTACCTCGTGCATAAGTACATGGATATATAAACATTAAGATGCTTTCTAGGGAATATCTGTCTTTGATCACTGAGGACTTATATGTTTTCAGGTATTATGATTCACTGGAACTGCTATTTGCATTGACAAACAGAAACATACAAAGCTCAAAGAACAAATACATTGTTTTTTTGTTTTTAATCTCATTTGACAGAAAAAAATAGTAGCTCGTTCTTTTCGGTGGTTCTTCCATTTCTTTCTTTTAATGGGAAACTAGCTTATCATCGCCAGAAGTAAGTTGTTCAATCACAAATTTGATCAATCACAGGGAAACAGTTGTAGCTACAAATTAAGGGTAGTTCTGCTTCAACACAGCTGTTCAGGGGAGCCCTAATTTATTGAAAAAAACATTTGGTGAACTTTTACTGTGACAGAGAGCCTAATCAAAGGATACTATTAGTTATTGGAGTAATGCACCGGACTGCAGTTTTCCTTAATGATAATGCATTTTAGTCTTGGAGTTGCGCAGAAATTGTCCGCGTCTGAGAGCCATCAAGGGTGCAAAATCTGGGTTGGGGTTATGTGTTCCCATAAATATTGATTATTATCCACTACTTTAAAAATAGATTACTTTACTTTGATAGATTACTTTGCATATTAAGTGAAGGAATACTTAGCCTAGCTAGCCAGATATTGACCAAATTACCAACCAGACCTCAAACACAACACACTGACATTCCCACACTAAGGTAGATGACAGTATTTCTCTTCCCAGCAAACCACTTCTTTCTCAAGCATGAGTTCACCCTAACAATTACATTCTGTTTGGAGACAAATTCTCCTGATGGACATGTTTGTTAAGAAATTGAATATACCAGGAAGAATGACTCAAGAAAAAATGAGTGGCCAACTGTTTCTCTTCTCACTCTTTCTCTCTCTCTCAATCATATACAAATACGCAGTACACACACTTACCTCACTGTCCTGTGTGATCTGCACCTCCTCCCCTTGTGGCACCTGGGCAATGTGCAACTGGCCCTGTGGAATCTGAGAGACACAGGTTAAGGATGAGAGACAGCTGAAGCTGAAACATTATCATGCGATGATCGTGTGATCTATATTTCAATGTATTTGCTAAAGGCATATTTTCCTTTAATTCTTAACACCATTATCAACCAAGTAAATGTATATATATATATATATATATATATAATTATTACACAATCTTACACTGTAGTTAAATAATAAGTTAACAAACATTCAGATTTGTCTCAATACAAATTTCAGGTGCACATATTCAGATTAAAACAGATTTGCTTGCTTAAATAATTTGTCTTATTCACATTGGCCATCAAGAAATGTCTGTCCAATGCATCTTAAAAGTAAGTAGTTGGAAACGATAATATGAATTGTCCTCCTGCGTGCCCTCTCAAGCTGCAGTTGAAGGATAATGACAAAAAGAAGAAATTTTGTAGTAAAAGATAGCTACATTGAAAGACATTCACTAGATTTGTCTTACACCGATGAAGCCTGAAGTTAGCTTCAGATGAACTTTTGATTAATAAATTTAAGCTGTGAAGGAGAACAGTTGATTTTACCCCAATTACGCACAATGAAATCACATTGGAATTTGATCTATTAATGGTCAGTATGAAATGGAAGAATAATGACAGCAAGGAAAACCTGTTTCAATCTTCATTTGGTCATGACCATATTGCTTTAAGGCAGACTTGGAAGCTAGTGAACCCTCCCCTTACGCTTGATATTAGCTAAATTGTACAAAAGATTGTGATTAAAAATAATGAATGAAGCAGCACTAATTTTATTTTGGCAACTGAACACAACAAGTTTTCTTGTTTATTGTTTAGTAATTAGCAGATGACTATTGAAGCTCTGAATCAAAGCCAGTAAGTTCAATGAATTTCCTCTGTTGTATTAGCAGTACTCATAAATTTAAGGCTCAGCTGCACCCTTTAATTCTCTGCTAAATGTCGGGAGCGTAATAACTGCACAGTGAATTCCTGACAATCATTCTCTCCCACTCCTCCACCTTGACCCCCAGTTTCTTTTCCTGTCTGCCCCCCCTCTGTCTTTTCTGCCCGTTCCTTCCTTTTTCATATGAGTCACCTGTTATCAGTACCTCCTAACCCATACATCATGTACCATCCTATTAACGGCAGAAATACTTATAGTACTGTAAATTATGAGGTAGTTTTTAGCAGTCATTGCATAAACAGAATGAACCACAGAGGAGGATTTAACCCTCATAGAAAATTACTTCTCTAAAGTTCATGTAGTATAATCCTATTTTATAATTACAATTGTATTTTTCAGTTGGTTGCACTTGTTGTACTAGAAAAATATCTATTTCTTTTCTTATGTAAAACCCATCTTTACAAACACTATCTAACAGCTTGTGTCTGTAGTCTGAAAACAAGGACTTGAAAACAAGAGTGGGCCAAGCTGCTCTCATTCAGTTTGTGACTGTAACTTATATGATGGTTTATAAATTTTAAACTATGATCGTTTTAAGACCTTAAGGTAAAAGAGTTTACCAAGTGACCAGTTCCTCAGTTATCCCTAAAATCCGGTAGCAGAGTGGACACAAGACATGAAAGCTCCACTTATTTATTCTTTGTCAGCCCACCCATAGTGCTGCAGTGGGCCTGACTTCAACCTTTGGCTTTTGCTGCACAGCTGAACAAGGTCACCCAGTCCCTGAGAATGGGAAACTCCTTCATTCACACTCCAAACACTGTATGGATTATTTGGTTGAAGAAAAGTGAAACACATATCATCTAATAAAACAGATACTGGTAATACTGTGGCAAAAGATGCTCACACTCGTACTGTTATGAAATACTTTGTCACATGTTCCTTTAGATAAAAAATATTGTGCCTATGTATTTTTTTGCCTATGAAAGACTTTGGTATGAAAAGTCTGACACTCACCACCTGAACTTGTCCATCCTCGCCAATACGGTGGAATTGAACCTGTTGATTGGCCAGGGTGTAGTGCAAGGTCTGCTGGGTGGCAGTCTCAATGTGGGCTGCTTCTTCTGTAATGCCTCCCTCTGGTTAGGAGGACAAGCAGTATGATCATTGGTGGTCATGTGTACAGTGGAGGCAAGTCCAGAACACAGAGCAAATGATTCCAGCACACATAAAAAACAAAAATGACATCTATTGGACACAGAAACTGACACACACCCAGACATGGTCATGCAAGGGGCCTTAGCAGCCTTGTGTAAAAAACCTGGCTAGTACTCAGGCCATCTGCTGGATGATGGCATGTTTGCTATATCAAACGCCTAATTACACAATAAGGACACAACAGCTAGTCATCCAAACACATTCATGGTCTTTCAGCCAACACAAACTCCAGGCCTCAGTCTAAACACTCCTTATCACACCAGCAGTCCCAAATCCCTGCACTGACCTGTCACACCACCCCCCTCAGTTCCAAACCAACCCACAACATCAAGACACCATGTCAGGGATCCAAGACAGCAGGGTAGTCAATGACAGTGTAGTCTGGACCACACTGTACAAAATCAACCAAATCATGCTCTCTCTTTTAAGATGTGGGAGAGGAAATGAGGTCAATACTTGCAACAGACCTTGCCAAAAAAGCTTCTTTGAGCATGGAAAAATTTCAAGGAATGTAGTTTTGATGACATCAAACATACAAATCGAATAATATACACCTGAAAACATCTGTTTTGTGTAATTTTGCCTACAAAATTAAAGCTATCTCCCATCTTCGTCATTAAAACTCTTTACAGTATTGTGTAAATAATTCTTAGTACTTTTTTTGCCAGACAAGGAAGCAAGAGCCAGGTTGCTTATGATGTTTTACAGTCCTGTTCTGAGCTCTACTTGTCCATTTATTTAAAGATTTAAAAAGGCAGAAGAATTGTTCTTTTAGCAGCAGAATTGTTCTTTTACTGTCTTTTAACATTTTCTGAAGAAAGGAATTATTTTGAATGCTTGACTTAAAATGTTTGTGGAGGGACCCTCTGAGCTAGTATTTGTGTTGTACACTCTAGGGTGTGTGTGGCCCGAAAAGGCAGGGCCCACCCCGAGTTTATGCTCACAGGATATTTGGGTTTCCCCTGCAGTCCCACTTTTCCCTGGTCAGGGGTGAGAGGTGACAGCTCAGAGGGAGGAAAGGACAGCAGGCATTGTGTGCAGATTGCAACCATCTGCAGTAATACACACTCTATCTGTATTTGGGTTCCGGGTCTTAAAATAGCTTTCATTTAACTGGTAAAAAAAAAAAGGGTGCCTGTGTTTGTTAACTATTTGCACACAATTATTTCCCTGCATAAAAAAAACTGAACATTAAATGAAAGAGAACTTTAGAGAACTTTAGTGAAATTTAGAGCATTTGTTGTTTGCTACAAAGTAGCCAATTAGGGAGAAAGGGAGCCCATGTAAATTATGTGCAAAAATGACTGCTGGCATGTGCTAAATGTGAAATGCTGTGCAGCACTCTGTTTGTGTGCAAAAGAACAGTCCTGTAAATTTTTTAGGCACCAAAGATCCTGGTAGGTTTAGGTTCTATGAGAAGTTTGCACCAAATCCATGTAAAAATAGTGCAAAGTCTCTTGGTAAACCAGTTATATTTGACAGAAAATTCTATTATTTACTATCCAAAAACTTTTGTCACAACCTTAAGAAAACTTTGGTTATCAAAATAAATTTACGACCAACAGGCTGACAAGACTTAACTGTAAACTTCCTTCAAGGCTGCATAAAGAAAACATTTAAACACATTCCTTTCAAATACGTTGAGCACCAGTTCAAATTAACAGCTTTGGGTTGGAAAAAATAAAATAATCAATGTAGCATGTTGCTTTTTGAAAAACATTACGAACAAAAAGGCAGGGGTGGTGTGACTGGCCTGTAAGCAAGAAAAAAAAGCTGAAAAATATGTCTCTTGATTCTCACAACCATGTGTTTAATCATTAAACAACTGCAGAAACATAGCAACATTATCAGCTGATAAGACTTTTGAGAGTGGAGCCAGGTAAATATTCCTTTTCTCAGGCCACAGAGATAAAAGCTCACTCCACTGAGAATTTCACAAGTGTGGTTTCAAACAGTTCCAGACTACTTTGATTTTTTAAAATTCAAAGATTTATAAGCTTGAAAAGTTTACATGAATGTTTACTTCTAAATATGATCTGGTATTTAACTAACCAGTTACTTTACTTACTTTACCAAATATTAGTGGCTAGACGGTATCTTCAAAAAAGGGAGGTTGATTTAAATTTGAGAACGATATAGATTCAACCCCTGCTGGCTCTCACATAACACAAAGGTTGTATGAATAATAAGTCTGAATTCTTAAGCATTTGTGAGTATTTTCAAGAAAACTGTGTTCATTAATATGCATATTTATGCAGCAAAATGGACAAAAATAAATTCCAACACTCACAGTTCAGTAGCATTTGGGTTAACTACAGCACAGCACAATAACCAGTACCTTACCTGTGCCTGTACTGCGAGGCGTGCGTTTGGAGAAGCTTTTGACAGCCAGACTCTGGCCGCGCTGCTTGCGTCTCCAGGCAGTCCGACACTTAGAGTCAATGCTTTGCTTGATGCGATACCAGTCTGACTCAGTGATGCCAAACTTGTGGAACAAGTGGCCTGTAGGGACACACAACGTGAGGTCAAAGGTCATCTGTAAACTGTGCTGGATAATCAATTAAAAACTCTTGGCTTTTACATGAACTAGAATGTCACATCTTGATTTAAATCCGTCTCTAGTCTCTCTTCTTTCAGCCCTGCTCTCTTTAAATTGCCTCCTCCTTTCATAGTGCAGGAATACAGATAGTCTGCTTTGAGCTATTGTGGACAAAACAAGAAAGTTTTGCACATTGTAAATAATTCTGTAGCCATATCTAACCCTAACAATAATATCAGGGGCAATACATGACATTGCAGTCAGAACAATGCACCAGCAAAATTATGAAATATTGTTACTGTTAAAATTTAACATTATTGTGGCATAAAAATATGCATGTAGTATCCCTGGTTGTGTACTTTATTCCAAACTTTTACAATTTTAGGCATATGTAGTCAACAGTCTTTGCAATATTGAAACATTGGTTAAGATTTAATTCTTACCGTCACAGCCAAATATTGCCCCAGTTAACAAAGTTAAGCTGACTGACTGGCCATAAGGCAATGCTTATGTAAGGAGACCACTTCATCTGCAATGGCTGTGCACTTTAATGAAAACTGAAGTAAACAACTGTTCTAATTCTGTTTAGTTCTAGTCCACACCCTTTGAAAGGCTGTGTTAACAAAGGCCTGTGAATGTGCCTCATCACTCGCTCAGTGGACATGTGTGCAGGTGAGAGTGGATGCAGCTGTCAGTGTTACGAACTGTTTAAAGGGTGTGAGCTGCTAAAGCCTCAGGGTAGAAAATGAGAAACAGAGTAGCTCAGGGATATGTGGGTAGAGTTGGATGGAAGCAAACGGGCAGGCCTTTCACATTGGTTGGGTCCTGTACAGGCAGGCCAGTTGCTCCTTCGTTCTTTTTCCTTTTTTTTTTTTTAAAAAAAAGGCAGGCAGAATGAGTCACCTTTAAGTCACACGGCCCTGCTCCAGCCTCTGCATACCTCTATGTCAGCCCAAATCTGCACGTAACTACAGACATGCACTGTGCTGGGAGGGAAATCAGGTAACGAGGCATGCAAAATGGGATGTTTACTAAAACCTCCTACAGGGGGCACTGCACCGTGGAGAAAAGACCACTGCCTGCAAAAGAGCCTCTTTTCAGACTGCAATATAAACCATAAAAAAACAGTTTATTTATATGGTATACCTAATTTTTGTAGTAAATATAGAACTTTCATTACTGTCTTTCTGTCTGCCATCACAACCCCGTCTCTGCTTAATCAGAAAGAAAAGAGTCCGCTGAATTGAGGGTGACTCCACTGGGAGCTTTCCACCAGACATGTGCTTGTCATTTAGAGTCTGGTATGTTATAAAATGTGTTGCACATTTATGCGTGTGTGCAATGCATGTTGTTGTAACCCATCTCAATTTCTTTGTTCAGTTCTGTGCCGCTTTGTAATGGAACAAGGATAAAATGTGGGAAAGTCTCACAGAGTTCATTAAGGGGGCAAGGATTTAAACCCCAGATGACTGAAATTTATTAGCATAATTTAAACTGTGCAGAAATCATGTAATAATCCCGAGATAAACAGTGCTTACTAGACACCGCCTTGGCAATTAAAAATGGGTCATTTTGCCAATTTAGTAATAACACACTGGCAAGTTCAAACTGCTCCGAAACACTTGACAAGAAGCTAGATTCTCTTCCAAAACCTGATGGGGTCTACCAGTGCGAGCAACGTGGTCATATAACATTCCTTATAATAAACTGGCTTGTCTCGTGATAATGTTCATTACCGGGTCTACCTTCACTTTGTCAAAAACCACAAAGTGTAGCAGGTGGCATGAAAATACAATACTTGTCAATATATGGTTATGACATTATCACTGGAAGACTCACAGCGAATGCCATAGATCATGAGCGGGTCAAGCTGCTTCTTGCCATGTTTGCCCTGGCCTGACAAGTTGGACATGGCCTGGATCTCCCGATGGAACAAGTAGTCCAACAGCGTTAGCGCCATTTTCTCTGCTGTGCGGCAGTTTGTGGTGATATGGAGCATGTCAGCTGGAGACACTGGGCATCGAACCCGCATCTCTGGGTTGTTCTCATCACCCAACCAGGTGCCCGTTGGGAAATCATCTAGAGGGAACAGGAGTATCAAAAGTTAGTAAGGATGTTGTGTGTCTATACAACAAAATCTATATCACCTCAATCTAGTTGTATTGATTTGCAGGTTCACAAATACTTGACTGAAACAGAGCCACTGAGACACTTTGTGTAATACAATAGCGCACTCTTGTGGCAGTAGAAAGCAGAAGTAAGTACATTTTAAGCAAAACTATGTTATTATTAAAGGTATCAAAAAGCAGAATATGTGGTTTGGCTGTTTGCTCACAGCGTATGTTAGCTGTTAAATCAACCACACAAACAAACACACAAGCAAAGCATGAGACGTACTGTTCTGTACACCACATTCAGCTAATGCTGACTAACACAGATTTATCATGGCAACCCACAGCTGCAAATAAATGAATAATAGTTTGACTTTGAAGATAACCAAGAACTTCCTGAGTCGACTGAAAATAACCAAACCAATAATCACTGCACAACAATATGGACTTAATTTAGGTTTGCACAATTACACATGAACTGTTCTCTCTCAGGCTCAGCCAGAATCCTGCATAAAGCTACTAAAAACATGAATGACCAAACAGAGCAGTTATCAAGACAGCCTGAGTCAAAACCACATGGACATGAACATAACACATCAGCACAGTTTGCTTTCCATTCAATATGGCGACCATCTGGGAAAGTTACGCTAGCTATGATAAATAAATCAAATCTTAGCAATATCAATCACAAGTAGTTACATTAGGTTACTATGTCACAGCAGATGAAGTAGTTCTTCCATCAAGGTTGGCAGTTAAATCCCTAGATCCTCCTGTCATCATGTTTAAGTGTCCTTGAGCAAAACATATACAAACATTGAATTGTTTCCTGCTTCCCTGTGAGGAGCAACATTTCAAACCTACACCACATGTGCCACATGCGAGGTAGTCCCTGAAAATTGGGTCTTGACTTCATTAATATCAATATAGCCAATCTTTATTTTATTTCAATGAACCAGAGAAATAACACGAATATGTGTGGATCTGTGTCCATGAGTACAGACACATCTGGTTTTAACAACTGTGCTTGGTGATTTGATCATAAGTTAACCACTCTAAGTATGTAGGTTCAAACCTGGCATTACAGTGCATTCCCACAAGCCTTCTATGTGACCTCCTGCTCTAAAAGTAAAAAACACACATCTTCACATTACCAAAACCCAAATGCATTTTTCTATTCAACCAGGAAACCAACAGGAGCAGCCAATACTCTGTGACAATGGCCACATTTTCACCCTAACCCTAATAACTCAGAGTATAAGTTATTCAGAATGTATCATTTGTTGCAAACAGAGTTTCCCAAAATTTATGAAGTTTCTCCTTAAGCAAAAATTAACAAAACTGTGCCCTTTTTTTAAGTGAGTTTGTTGACAAAAAATAAGTAGTCTTTATGAGTCACTCTTTACTGTACTAGTAAAAACTCCACATAATTACCAGGAGTAAAATGCTGGCACCTTTAATAAATTTAGTTTGGCTGATAAAATCAGATGTTCAAACAGCACTAAATGTTGGCAGATTTTAGACTCTGAGCAGAAATATATTAAATTTCAAATATACTGAAAGATTAAAAATTTCTATACAGATGTTTTGCAAAGTTTCTCATGTTTCTTCTAAATCAAAAACTCTGAAAATTGTGTGACTTTGAAGATAGTCTGGGAATATTAATGAGAGACAGACAATGTGTTAACCAGGGGTGTTGATGATAATAGTGATAACTAAAATTAAATATTAACTTCACATAGTAATATACAGATTATGTCCTGCAAATAATTAATTGCTTTTTGAAAAATTTCTGTTATCTTCTATTTTAGCTTTGATGTAGGCGGCACTGATGCATCAAGTGGAAAGGCTTTCTTTGTATGATTTTATACTGTTTTAGTGACGAACTCTCTCCACTTCAAAACACTCATTGTCTAAGTGTAATTCATTGCACAGAAAGAAAGACTAAACACATGATTCAAAATGTTAAGAATGAATTCAACTCATAACATCTTTTTTATATATAAATGTCATGATAGTACTGTTACTGTGAATTCTTTGGGCCGCAATTATTTTTCCAGTGACAATGCTTTATTGCAGCGACTTGTGTTTACAAACAAACAGTTTTTTCTCTGCAACTATGTCAGTAGAGTGGGCAGTCTTGCATTGCAGTCATGGACGCATTCATTTATACACCGCTAAAAAACATGTGTCCCAGACCAATTCTGAATGTGGCCTGAGCAACTGATTTTAACATGCATTAAGGACACCTTGGGTGTACTCTTGTACTTAAAGCTTTCCGTTTATGATCAGGTCACCAGAGTCACATGTTAATACCAGGGATAACTGCAAGTGTGAGTCAGCACTGTAAAGTCATACCTTCTGTATTGAGTGTGATGAGTGTGACATTTTGGCCATTTTGTGCATTGCTGGAATGGCCACCATTAGAAACAGAGTCACTGGCTTCTGAGCCACTGTCTTGTTCTTCCTGACTCTCGTCTGGGCCCGGCACTTTTACCAAGATTGTGTTCTGTCGTCTTCTTGTCACGGTGCTGAAAAGAAATGCCAATTAATAATCGATAGATCTGACAAAAATACAGACCAATGTCACCTTTATGTGGAGATTGTGTACAGGTTTCAAATGCCAGGACTGCCATCCACAGGAAGGGACATTTGGCTACTATTGTTTTGTGTTGGGAAAGATTTGTGTTTAATCCACACAAGGCATAAATGTTAGCCACTCACTTGCTGAGCAGGTTCTCTAGAGGGGTGTCTTCCTGGCTGGTGCCTTTCGGGTTTTCACTGCTCACTATCACATTCGTTTGTGGAACAACACTGAAGGAGAAGTTAAAATTCTCTGGTTAACAGTGGGCACATGTTTGCAAACTTTGCACAATCTAAAATAAGGTTAAGTAAAGTGGTTATACTAGGTCCTATAATCACAATTTGGCTTTGTGAAATGGCTAAAAGGACTATGTAGGTCATTTAGAAAAGACTGTACCTACTTGGACCTTGGAATTTCAATTAATATCCATTATTCTGCACAATAAGCATAAGCACAATTTGCAAAATGTGTTTGTGGACAAACACATGTACATTACCATCGCACTTTGTTCCAAGTTTGAGTGGCCCCTTGGGGAGACCCTGCAACCATAGGAACCTGAATAGGACTCTTTGCACAAGGTGCCATGGTGTCCAGCTTGCGTGCGAGAGCCTTGCATGTTGTGTCCAGGGCCTGTAACTTTGATTCAATTCCTTCCAATCTCTGTGTGATTGATGCAGTGAATGAGACCAACAGGCTCTAGAAACACAAATATTAAGATATAGGATATGTAATTAATCTCTATTTTAAAAAAAAAACTATAACATTACTATCTACTTATTTTAAATGTAAAAATATAAGAGCTCTAAACAGTGCCCACATACAGAGCTGGTACCTTAATAAAATATATGTCTTGGTTATTGTTATTATTCTCCTGGCTGCTACTTAGTTTCCTCTTTTTCTTCTGAGGCCTCTCTTCATCATCTTCGTGATTGCCCAGCATGTCTGGCATGAATCAAATATAGAGACATAGTCAAAAAAACACATGACAGACAGCCTTCTAATTGGATTTCACTATGGGATATATGGATTGAAGTCGTCCTCACACTTACTCTGCTGACAAAGAGTTTAAATCCTTCATTCAGCATTTATTTCACATATTTAATATAACACAGTTGTACTGTACACTTCTACAAAAACTAATTCAAAAACTAAATTCACAAAACTAATTCACAAAATGTAAGTTAGTAAAGACTGTCATTTATTACTTGTCCATATTTAATATTGCAAAAATTGCCAACATAGAACATAACCATTGTGGATCAAAAAGCAGAGAATGTCAATGAACGGCTAGAAAACTATTAATTTTTCATGCTGTTTCACAAGAATCTCACCTGTACGGTCTTCCTGGTTAAAATCTTCCACTGTTATTTGCACAATTTCATCCAACACTTGTTCAGACATTGTTTATAGCTGCAATAAGACAATATGAAAACTTGGTTAACAGAAAAAGCCAATAAAATGTCATATTTAAAAACAAGACAGCTCTCCCTTCTTCGACTGTCACTGCACCTGACTCGATGTGGAATATCTACTTCAAACTTGACTTGTTTGTCAAACAACTTCTGCGATCTCACAATCAATACCCTACATTTTATTTGTTTGTATGATTCAGGGATCTTTCGGAAGGTGTTTTCTTACAAGAACAAGTTACTTACTGCTACACAAAAAAAGGTTAGTTTTTACCTTTTCTTTAAAAAGACCAGTAAATAACAGTTGTGACAGGACCAGGTTTTAGCTATAGTCTGTCAACAAAGGACACAGGTCAATATATTCATCAGCTGTCTGTCTGCTGTGTATCTAATAGAACAGATACATGTCTATACATCTGTCCACACAGCCCTTATAATGATGTCCAACGAATATATAACTTACACATAGGAGTTGTAAAAGAAAAGTACAAAATACACGGTAGCTACTCCTAGGGGGTGACTGCAGTATACTGGTAACAATTCCAAGCCTTTCTCTTTGAGCAAAAACATGGGGAGAAGACTGTCTTCCAGCTTGTCACAGGATAACTAAACATATTGAACATTTTTTTAATCTTTTATTGACCATCTATCTTTTTATAGATTAAAAAATAGATTGATTTACTTTTAGGGTGCTATATGTAACGCCAAATAATATTTGGCTACTATACTGCCTGTTTAAGTTGTGTGTGATGTGTTTCTTTGGTTATGTAATGTTTTATACAGTTTTTTCTTTCTTTCCTGTAACTTAATGATTTCCAAATAATCTGTATGTTGTAGATATCTCTACATGTTATGAACTTTTGGTTACAGAAAGTTGTAAGAAAAAAGTTGGTTGCAATCATGCAATTGCTTTCACCAACTAATGCTTAACAATTAATATTAATATTGAGATATGAGAGTAGATATAGTCTTAGATTTTAGATAGTACTGTATTGCAATTAGGCATTATTACCTTTTTTTATAAGCTGCACTGCTATTGTGTGCTATAATTAATTTGCCTTAACCCACTCAGTCATTATATTCATGTATCTGGTAATTATTGTTAGAATATCTTAATTAACATTTTGTAAAAGCACTGTCATATCTATAACCGACATCTGAAAATTAGTAGAGAAATAAAATCCATGTGCAAACAATTTTTGGTTTCTGTGCATCCTTCTACCTGAGAATGTAATTTCTTGTGTTCCTTCTACATATTTAATCCACATTGGCTGCATGTCCCTATACTCTTTCCTTGATCTTATGCCACAAAATGTTAAAAGAATGAATAATAAATGTATCAACTTCTAAAAAATATATACCCATAGCCCATTGTTATTTACTGATGATAGATAGATAGATAGATAGATAGATAGATAGATAGATAGATAGATAGATAGATAGATAGATAGATAGATAGATAGAAAACACTTGAATGAATTAATCCTAACTTGCTAATACCTTAAAATCTGCGACGGGGTAAAGGGGTTTATAGGGGAATAAATTCTCAGATGAGCAAAAACCATGATTCAGACAAGTAGAGTGACACATGATGTGTATGTTTGGGTGTATGTTTGACAGTAGGTAGCCAGGATAGACAGTAAAAGCCTTTTCCTTGACCAATTCAGCTTTACACTTGTGTACACATTTTAATGCAGTATAATTTTATTAATGAATAATAACGGGATGGTCCTGCTGAGCATGTCTTTCACACTAACAGCTGAACTGGAGCTGCACAAAAACATGCTAGCACCAGATTAGCATTGAGTTAGCATTGATAGTATTAGGAAAAGGGGCAGCGTGAGAACACTGTTTTGGTGAACCCATTTCCCTAATAAACGCATATTAGCAACCTCTTCCGCTGCCGCGACCGTTTAAATATTAAAAAAGCCACATAAAATTTTGTACAAATAGCAATCTACACTTAGATCGGTAACGTCACATTACTGCATCGTTTACGTTGTCTTCCATAACGTCGAGCTAACGTTAACGATTACTGGGTGGGGGTCCGTCGACAATGACAAGTAATGTTACGGGAACAGAGGAAAAACTGAGGAAACGGTCAAAGTTGATGTTAGCTGACACAGTATTTTGCAACATAAAGTTGATTTCACTTGATAATCCCAGCCATCCCTGGTATCGGTAAATGGTTCAGTCTTGTACTATAGCTAGCTAACTAGCCTAAACAAGAGCACATACTAACGGGCTACTGTTAGCTGACACTACAAAATCGGATTTGCAAGCTCGCATGCTAACGTTAACTGAAGCAGTGCAAATGAGACGTTGTTCAGGCTAGCTTGGTGGTTTGCATGCTAGTCGGGCCTAAAGGCCGCCGAAATGTAACGCAACAATCGTAAACTGTTGGAAGAAATAGCAATAAAATATGATTTTCATTCAGTTTTTTCCCCCATTGCTGGCACACGACACATGTACCGTGTAAGATTGGGTTATATTACCGTGTGAATGATGAATTCTCGTGTTGTTTGTAGAGATTCCGATAACGGCGTCGTTCCTCGCGAGAGATGAGCCCTTCCCTCCGCGCGTTTCACATGAAGGGCCCTCAGCACTCTCTCCTCTGCTCACTCATTCAGGGGATCCCGTACGCGGTTACAGACTATCTTTGGCAGTCACCAGCAAGCGCAGCAGTAGCAGCACGCAAACTCATCAGCAAATATCATGATAATAGCTGTAATTCTCAGTTCATGTAAACAATTGGAACCTTTTTTGTTGAAGTTATTTACGCCTTTTTCCCAAATTAACTAAACTACCTTAAAAATGATTCAGTGAGCGTCATTGTTGATTTAAATATGATGTAAACTTGATAATATTATGAAGATTTAGCTTTACTCCACATTTATTCTGAACGTTTCGGTAATTGTCTATTTAAGTGGAGGATGGAAATAAATCTTATTTTTGTGTGCTCAATAAAACCTACAATATTTTCTATCTACTATTGTTATTTACCAATTATACGGTGACTTAACGGTAGCCTTTCATTGGGTAATTAATGCAATATAACTTGATTTTGATGTGTAAAGCAATATACCATCTTACAGTTAAAATAAACTCTAATTTGCCTCCATGGTATGATTAACATATATAGTTATTTTTGTTTTTCAACAATAAAATGTTACAAACAATAATGAAATGAAATTTTAAAAAAGCGAATAAAATTAATATCAGTTCTGGGAATTGTTCAGTAATTAATGCACATTAACAATAAATCAAAAAGAAAACCTTGTAAGGAAACACAAATTGGACTGGACAGGAAATCTTATATTTAATAAACTTCAACAAGGCAAAATATATATTTATATTTATACAATGACAAGATTGGAATATATATGCTATAACAGTCCATTAGAAAATACAATATAATGTGCACATAATTATCAGGGTGGATCATATGTCTTTTTGGAGGCATTATCAAGCTCCTTCTTGTACTGCTTGGTGAGGTCTGGAGAGAATCCACAGGAAGCAAAGTTTGAGATGGGCTGAAGATTGTAGGATGCTGGAAGGAAAGGTCAGGAATCTAGCTTTATTGCAACCAAGTGGAGGTTCAAAAGCTACAAGAAACCACATCTGGGGAGAGACCAGCAGATGGAGCCACTTGCGGGTTCAGTCTCTGTATCACTGCACAGTAAAAACATGGGGACTTGACACATTGCTGTTAAACATGCAGTGTCTGCCTTCCCCCTCAGCTGTTACCGGCAGGCTCTCTGGACTCATAAAGGGGTCTTTGGAGAACAGATGCCTTGCTCCAGCATAGTTTTGCACTGTTTTCTTTCACCTTTGCAACACCCTAAAATATACCAAGTATCATTTTATGTATACTGCAGTAGTACAGTATGCACAGAAAATTACAACACATACTAGCTTATTACATCCCTAGGTTGAGTGTTTTTTAACTCACCAACTAGTGCTAGTCACACTTTTCATCACTGCGAGCTAGATAGTGATCTCCTCCACCACCATGGCATGTTTTTCACATACAGTCAGGCCCCTTCATTTGGTTTCTCCTTCTTGTAAGGTATTTGCAAGTATGCAAGGAGCATCGCTGGAAGTACTGCAAATTATACAAAATGCAGCATTGTCACACTTGCCCAAAAAAACATAATACCATTTTGTACACAATGTCACAAGATTTGCTTTTGTGGCTCTGAAACTTCTTTTGAGGAATGCATTTTTAGGTTGTGGATTATATATCGTGCTTCTTTTGTCATATTCAAAAAACAATT
>JAQNCA010000028.1:10869672-10881641 GCA_029783725.1 Acanthurus tractus
CACGTACAGTTTGATCTATTATAAGTGGCATGAAAGATCATTCATTTTCTCCTGCAGGGAATAAATAAATAAATAAAAAAACGTTTATGTGACCTGTTATCATGCTGCACGGGAGGATTAAGGTAATACTGAGGGTTGATGGGTTAAACAATGACTTTGGGGCTTTTCAAAGTGCTTGGGGTGATATAATCAGCTTAATTACAAAGTAAAACCCATTGTGTTTGTGGATCGGATACCTGGAGATCTATGATCATGAGTTGTTGTAATAGTGAAGTTGTCAGCGTAAGATAGAGGTGATTCAGAGGTTATTATGATGCATTGTGGGAGGAGACTTCAAGTGTGGTTCATCAGGATGTCCAGGACTGCATGTTGCGCAGCATGGCCTCAAATCGCTCCATGTTTGGGGCGTGAGCATGGGCTAGGTGGTCCGTCAGGCGACTGTACAGACTGAAAGATTTCAACTCCAGCCAGATGAAGCCAAAACGGTCCTGATCAAACAGCACAAAAAGCCCTGGGGTGCGCTCTGGACTTGTAAAGCCATGTCCGGCAATCAGGCCTGTCCCGTAAAAGCTGAAATAGAGGAGTGTCATCAGTGAATCACATTTTGATGGAAAACATTTCCAATTGTCTTTAAGTTCTTTTCTAACAAACCGTGAGCATAGAAAATTATTATGACTGGTAATGATTATCACTTCAAAATTTTATCTAACTGTAAATAACATATAATGGCTGCTAATTGTTATTCTTAAGGCAATTCAATGCAGTAAACTGACGGGGAATCTCTAATGTAAACCGGGTTGCATCAAAAGTACCCACATCCACTGGCACACTAAATAATTCAATTAAATTAAAAAATTTTATCATTTTCTGTTTTTTTTCCAATCACAAGAGTTTCTTCAGTACACTTTGTTTACTGGTGATAACCGTGTCCCAACAGCATGTAGTCAAACAGAAAGGATTACAGTAGTTACATCTTTTCAAAGTGCATGGTTAACTCTGGACAAACAGACTGATAAAACAATTAAACTTGACTTGATATATCAAAGCAGGGCCTTCTGCACTCTTCATCCATTTTGCACATTCACAGAATATTTAATTTTTAAAGTCAAACTCACCACTTTCACTTCTCTGTGATGAGTTAAATATTTCAATTCATTTCATACAAAACAGGAATTCTACAGTTTTAAAAAAGTTCTTCAATTCAATACAATGGAGACTGATCATCATCATTAGCTTGTTAGCCATGAACTTTGAACAACAAAGGAGCTCATGATCGCTCGAACACTGTAACTAACGCTGCTGTCCACGAGAGTAAATACAATTACAATCAATCAACCTGTACACTGTGGAATGTTTTCTGTTTGCATTTTCATTGATCTTCAGCCAGGTTCTCACCATTTCCTGCAGGTGCGAGGGTACACCTCATTGCGAGCTGTAACCCCCATGGGCAGGACGAAGGGCTGGGCTTCAGTAGGACTGGTGGTGGTGTAACTAGGCCCAGCTTGGCAGCCGTCTACACAGGCACCTTGGTCTGCGCCCATCTCCTCTGCTGCACTGGCACTACCACAGGCCCCCTCTGCTGCACCTCTCACTGTGGCAGAAGTGCTCTTCGCTTGCTCTGCTTCTCTCTGTACCTCCTCATGTACTCCCATTACCAACCGAGACAGCTCTTCAATATTGCGCTGTTGCTCCAAATCTGGCAGGACTACAGGTCGGCTCAGGTCAACATCCAAAGTGAGCTGCCCTGCAGGAACATTGGGGTCTCCCTGCAAGAGGGAGTGAAATTATAGTCTGAACTACAAGCAGGTGAATTTGGTGGGTCAGTGTTTCTTCCTCTAGGTCATATTTGAGTGTTTTATTGAAAGGCATCTGGTTGTGTATGCGTGTCTATTGAAATGCTGAGTCATGATAACATCAGAATTATGGCTCAATGGTTTGTTGTTGGAGAGGACAAGGATGACCTAGAGAACACTTGAGAAAATCCATTTTTCACATGAAAACAGACTTTCCATAGAAAAGCATTCAGTGAGTTTACATGCACAGTTGTTACGAAGTTATAGTTGAAGTAGTTTGTTCTTTTGCCTAGTCAAGTTATAGCTCGGTCAGAAAAAAAATGAAGATTTATTTGGATTGTTGCTTAATCTCAGTATAAAAAAACCAAGAAAGAATTTATTGGAAGTACATCTAATTCTGGTACAGTACATTCCCTTACACCTGCTTTCAATTAGATTTTCTTCCTGTTTGTCTAATTTTTCAGCAACTCTTTCAAAACAGATTACCATTCCCTTTATTTACCTCCATGACTATCCATTTACTTTAGGATTGAGACAAGCTCTTTGTCTGTCCAGACATGTGATGTTTTTGCTCTACCACCGCTATAATGATGCCTTCTTGACACTGTATTGTTTGACTTCAAGGTTAAAGGTTACGGCAGAATCTGCTCCCACATTCAGAGCATAAAGACACAGAGGCCAGCTCTGGGTTCACTGAAGCATACGAATGCCTTAGTACCCTAAATCTCATTATGTGGGTATGTTAGCACAACCCTGGAATACTTGGGGAAATTTAAGTCGGACTGACATGTTTACATGCATTTTCAAAATCCAGTTTTTATCCAGCCTAAAATATTTAACAGACTTTTTCGAACAGCGTGTGAACCTACTTGAGATGTCCACTGAAATAAACTGAGCTTGCCATTCCTTGATACTGCAGGGCAAACATTCATTTGATTCATTAAAAAACTGTGTCTTTTTAAGACAAGGACAACCTCTGAAAGTGATTACTGACTAACTTACAGTGAGTTTGGTGGCTCTGGCAGAGTTCTCATGGAAACTGAGCATGACAATCTCCAAGCCATGACTGCCGTAGGTGCCTTTGAAGAGGCCTGGCTGCAGCAGGTCAGAGGGCATTGTAGGAGGCAGGTAGATCCTCCGGTATGTCAAGCAGTTACTGTCAAAAGAGGGCAGAGAAAAGACACAGCTTTTTACCTGAGCCTCTGCTAAGCCATCAGAATTATGTAAATGGATTAAACAATCCCTCAAAATAACAAGCAATTCTTGTTTTTGCTGCCTAACTGTAAGATGTACAGGTGTTAGACTCATTGCCACCCCCAGTTTAAGCTTCAGAAAAGGTGTGATGTAAGAAAGTGACTCATACTCGTATTGACTTGTATAAATGAACTTCATCAGTATGAGTTCCTGCATGTGCTCATGGAAAATTTCCTCTAGTGTCCGGCCCCATTCTTCCTCCAACCACGTTCTGAACTCCTACAGACACACACACACACGAGTTACTGAGCTGTAACATATCAGTATGATAACAGTCATTTAATATTATCATTATTCAAGTGCTTCGGCACACAACTGAACAAAGTCTGTATTTATAAAAGGTCTTTGAATAGTACGAGTTATCTGATTTGGCTCACCTCCTGTCTGCCTCCTGGCATGCGGTGATGATCAGTCTGGTTACATTTTGTTGAAAACTCATCCTTCTTCACACTCTACAAATAACACAGGACACAAATATTAAGCACTGACCGACTTTCATTAGCTTCGAATCCCAAAGCAAAGTTGAGGGGGTGGTTCATACGTTTGGACCTAATGCACAAGGAGATGAATAATTCAACTCTTGTTACATACATTGTTACAACTTTTAGTAAATAGCATAAAGAAGTCTTAAGTTAATAACTTTGTTTATTTCTGTTTAAGGTAAGCCAAATTTGCAAGTCAGCACTGACAGAGAAAAAAAGAGACAGCATCATATGCTCTTCAGCAACCCTGTACCTGTATGTCTCCTTTGTGGGGTCCCTTGTGTCCGTACATACACTCCACAGTGGCCTTTTTGCTTTCCCACATGTGAATACGGAACAGCGGCCGTCTTCTCATAGGATCTTCCACACGGGGGTCATGAGGTGGCAAGTACATCCAGCCAATGATGAAGAGTCCATCCACCTGAATGATAATTACATTTAATGATTCCTTTTGCCCACCAAAATGAGCCCAGAATTCTGTTTCCTGTCAACGTTGCTAAAATTGCCAAATTGCAAATAAGCATTACTTGACTTTGTCTTTCTTTTAGTAATTTTATGCAAAAATGGTCATCAACCTGTACATTTTCGTCACTGATCCTCATCTTACTGCAAAAGTCTTTTATGAAAAACTTCTTACCACGACATTAAGCAATCCGCCATAAGGCCCTATGTCCGGCTGCCATAAGCCTAAGATGTGCCTATATGGGTGAAGCACTGCAACACAAAAGCACAATATCACACCATAGAGATAAGTTTTTGCCATCAAACATCCATGTTTGACTGTGTGTTACGCCGTGCATGGTAAAAAACCCAAGGAGAGATGTTAAAAAATACAAAGTCAACTTTTTGATTAATGCCTCTCAGGATGGAGTATATGAGGTGTAAACCTGATGGGAAGAAAGCGTTAATCTAGCATGTTCCTATCAGCCAGTCTAAACAACACACACAGCACATCAAATTCTGCCTCCCATCTCACACTTAAATTAAATCAAAAAGCAAGGAGAGTATTAAAAACAGCTGCAGTTCAAGCAGGCTGCATTGAGACTGCTGCAAGTGACTGCCTGTAAATTAAATCAATAAGAGTCCCACTCACACAACCCCTCATGCTGCATCCATGTACATACAGTGTGTGTATACGTCTCTATAGTCCATGTGCTCGTAGTCCGGGAGGAGCTTCATAAAGCGCCCGGACTTCACCCGTGGGTTGACACCTGGACAGGCACAACACAGGCATGTGTAGAGCAGCCACCAGGACCGAGGCGAGCTCAGTCCAACGCAGCTGTCTAGTAAATGCAGTAGCGTGCCAAAATAATCTATTCAAAGAGCCAACAGGTGCTACCACTTTGTGGGTTAGGGTAGAGGGAGAGACTACATTAAGAAAATGAAGTTTAACCAAGGACAGTCGGAGTTAAAGTTGAACAGAGACATTTATTCATATATATATATACACACACACATTAAAAAGAAGCCCTTGGACTGTGTCCCACCTGCTGCAAATCATAGTCTGCATGTGGGAGATTGTAGCAATGACCTGAATTCTTTACTGGAGCAATTCATGGGTGACATGGAAGCAGTTTATTTAGCAGTCAAACTCACGTTTAACATAGAGGTCACGGCTGCAGACTCCTCCTACTTCCATCTTCCTCAAGTCATCCTTCATACCAAACTCTAAAGAGAAAAAAATACATATATATTGTTATGTATTGCATGCAAGGCATTTGTATCAGCATGAGTTGTTACAGAAATGCTTGTAAAGCCAGTCGGATTTTTAAAACGTTGTAATCAAATATGCCGGTATTCACCTAATTCATAATGTGAGACATGGTGTCACGCATTATATCAGAGCTATAGTGAAAAACTAAACATTTGCAAAAGTCAGATCAACTCTAACTAATGTTGTTACTCTTTACTTAAGGGCAGCTTCAAAATTTGCAAGGAAATTTGCATAGCAGCCATCAAGATGCACAGCCAGCTGTATAAGCCAATTACTTTCACAATGATTCGCTGGGTGGCTGAAGCATACGGTGGACTAAGGTGAACTAAACAGCAGTTAAGGGCTGCAGCAGCCACCTTTATTACCTTAAAAAGGGACATTTTGGTTTAAGTCTTTGGGAAAGCTTATTTTTTTTCATCTTTACTGTAACTGCTTTCTTTCATTACAACACATCTGAAATTGGGGGAATGGCTTTAAATAGTTGACAGCATTTTATAATAAAAAGATATATTCTTTGATTTATTTAAAATCATTTTAATATGTAACTTGTTTTTCTGCACCGCCAACCCAAGTGGCTTCTTTTCCTCCTGGAGATGCCTGCTACGTTTGTTGTTGTGCAACTTTCCAGTGTATAACTTCCTGAGGCCCCAGCTTTTATTCTGGAAAGTTTCTGAAATTTCTTCGTTCCCTGATTCTGTTCAAAGTTAAAATAGAGCCCTGAAATCCTCAACACTTTCTCTCAGCAAACTTCTCATGTTAAGGCAACAATTATTTGATATCACGGAATTTACTGAATGTTCTTCTAATCAATTAAAAGTAAAGGATAAAACTATAAAAGCCAGTTGTGTGAAATCAAATGTTTGGCATTTCAAATTCAGTGTAAGCAGATACAAAGCAGTAAATCTTCACACTGGACCTGTTGATATGATCATATTTAACTTGTCAATTGTGGTATATTTTGAAATACCATTTATTTAATAGTTTTCAACCTTTTTATACATCGTGGGATAGTTGGTTATTGTGGCCAATGTCATACATGAGAAATTTGATTTGTGATAACATCAGATTTGTATGTTTTTTTTTATTTTATACAGTACCAGCTTTTGTGTCAGATCTCAAAAACTTGTTTTTTAAAAAAAACTTTTTGTTCCTATTGATTTTTATTTCCAACATATCTTGTCTGTTCGATTATTATCATTGTTGCTCTTTTCTCCTTCCTTTATGTTGTGAATTTTATTCCTTTTTATATTTATATTATTGTAAGTAAATTTTACTACTTCTTTTGACTTTTGAATGTGCTAATTTTTAAGATTTTCAGGAAGCAAGCTCAATCATCTTAAATATTAGTACTGTCTATAACATTACAGCCCAAAATATCTGCTAATATCCAAAAAGTGCCATCTTAAGTCACTTATGGAAACAAATTTTGCAGATGATCAGACCCTGTGTGGGCCTTGTATGAACATGACAGATGTACTCGGCATGCAGTCCCCTAACTAACAAGATGGATGGGGGTGGGGTGGAGCGGTGACCAAAACAATGCCCCGGGCCACCAAAGGGCTAGGTCCGGCCCTGCACAGTCTTATCAGCTGCACAGAATGGCTGACATGGGCCTAATACAGAGAGGCCTGGGTCTATTTTTCATAGCAGTGGCAAAAGGACGCAAGGATTGACAGTATTTTCCTTCACGGTTCCCGCACGGATCAATAGAAATGCTTTTAGGGGAAACATATTTCCGTAGAATCACGGCTGTGCACCGAGCCGACAGAAATAAGCTGTAGACAAGGGGGCTCTCATATTATCTGGTCAACATATCTGAGGTGAAAACGTGACCCAACGCTCTATTTCTATTTCTCTATTCAGTCCAACAACCAATGCCTCTACCTCTATGCCCTGCAATCCAGCAATCGCCATGACTATTTACCTTCCATGCACCGCCTTCTCCAAATGGTTTCGGTGTTGAGGATTTGTTTGAATTTCTTGCAGACGAGGGCCACATTTGGTAGTGCTGTTCCGGGTAGCAGTGAGAATATTTCTACTAAAAGCTCCGGTGGTAAATCCGCCAATGACTGTGGGTGCGGGGGTCCCGTGCTTCTGGGATCCAGACAGCTTCTTCTGTTGACATGACCGCTGCTATATTCGTAAGCGTCACTCGGCCCTGCAGTGGCGACGCCGCTTTCCGGGCCTCCTCCTCCGAAACCGACGTCGGCTTGCCTCTGGCCCACGATCCGCTCCTCTTCTTCCTCGTCCATGTCGGAATCGCTGCGCTGATCCTGCTGATTCTGCCGCTGTCGCCTCCTGCACCTCCGCGACTGACCCACTCCGCAGAGCCTGGCACAAACAGCCATCCGTGGTCACCAAACAGGCAACATTACATCACTACAACACACATACAAGCTGCAGTCTGGCGGATCTGCTCCTCTCCTTGCGAGCATGTGCAGAAACATTTCTTTTGACGTCACGTCGGTGAACGTAGAGAGCGTACCTCTCTGTGCTTTCTAGCCCGAGCACAAGCGGTGATCGGTGCCCGCAGTCACGTCGGTTTCTGTAGAGAATCCGTGCTTTACATTCTGACAAGTGCCTGAACGGTCCACATGTCACAGTTGGATGGAGTTAAGTGATTAAAAAATAATTAAACGTGGTTTCGTAATGAATGTCAAGTTGAATTGTCAGTCTAGTTTTATAGAGAATAGGTTAAATTCCTCAAGAGAGACCAACTCGATGGTTTAAGCTGTTTGAAGCTGGTGTGAGGTTTGGTTTTAGTAGATTGTTCGAGCTTCGCGTTTCGGTCAACATGGTCTTCCACGTCTGTCAATTTAGTTTGTCAGCCCGGCATGGCTGGCCAGTGCTCACCAAAACAGGGCTAAGATGGTGTTTGGTGATCAAGGTGTTCAGTCAGCTGACCGGACTAACCAGCAAATCCCTGTCAGCAACCTGGTCAAGATGCTTGGATAGCTGGCCAGTGAGCTGACCAGGTGGAACTAGTAAAGTTTAAAGACCCTACAGTATACTGACATGCTATGTGCCCCTTACATTAGTTTGTCAGCTTGTGCTATACATTTCAATAAGTCATCTATTAAGACTGTAAAAGCTGAGGTCCAAGTTAACATTACCATCCCAGTGAATTTTAACCCTTATCATGGAAATACCTGTATTTTCAAAGAGATGATCATATGCTTACTGTCCTCCCAGATTTAATAACAACACTGAAATTCCTCCTTCCTTGCTGGATAAAAAGTCACAGTTGATGGCCAGATATCTTTTCATGGACCCTGGATCCAACAGGCCTCTTGAAAAATGAGCTGTAATGTAAAATAAGTAAATGGTTGCAAAGGGTGTGTGTGTGCATCCTATAAACTAAAGAAAACTGTTCTCCATGGTTTCACCATAACAAATGCATAATAAAGATGTTTTTGTTGAAAACACTCCCTGTTACATAACAAATGAACACAAATGCCGAATTAAAAAAAGTAATAAATGCTTATTTCAATGTCAGTGTAATATTTCAATGTCATCTGCTATAAAAGATAATTACATCTTTACAGTAGTATTTCATGATAATATGGGCAAATTGTTTTTTGAAGTAAAAAACTAAGAGATGACTGTTAATGTTTAATACTGGAATAACTTTGAAACTTGAGCCCTGTGCACAGCTTCCATAAACACCAACGAACAGGCAGATGTTACGCAGAGTAAACCCAGACAGACATCATAATTGCAGTGATTCATGTGTTTTGTACTCGCTAGACTTTAAGGAGGGGATGAGAGGGAGGAGGATGCTGTCCAAGTCATTTAGCATCCTGGACAACAAGTCTCCCACCCCTCATGGACATGCTGGATGGTAAGAGAAGCATTTTCTGCAACAAACTTCTACAACCAGCATGTAGCACTGTCCAGTGCAGGAGATCACTCCTGCCATCACCGCATCAAAGAATAGACTTGATAACTGGACTTTATAATAACATTTCCTGTGAGCCCTGGCATGGTGAAATATGTATTTCTCACTCCTGAAACTGCAGTATAATTGTATTCATTTTACACATCTTACTGCAGTTTTCACACATGTATGCATGCATTCACTTAAAAGGCCATACTTTATCTTTAATATTAGTTTTTGTGCCTGACATTTGGTTTTGCTTGTCTTTGTACAGTGAGGTCTGTATATGTGCTGCTGATGTGACATGCAAATTTCCCATATATATTGGTTTTAGCTATGTGTACCTAATAAAATATAATTTGGATCTGTATATTTGCGTCTATGTAATAAAATATTCTGATCTGCTCTCTGTGGAAAAGTTCCATTCAAAGTTCCAAACTAGGTCACAGGATGATGGAATAGAATCAACAGAACATCACTCATTAATGAATAAGTTCAGACCTTTATCTTTTAAGTTATTTCAGTCATTCCACTACAACTCCTTCTGATTGTTATCTTTTGGGCACCACAAAACACTAACTGACACTTATTTTGGCATTTTCTGGTGAAAAAGGACCGTATATTTTAATGAGACCATCCCTGACTCTATTTTTAAGTTACAGACAATCATACCATAAAGTAACAGTGAAAATACACTTATTATGCTTCATCAACATAAATCAGTATGCTTCTAAATTATTGGTGCCTTAACTATTGAAGAAATACTGTAGTTAAAGCTTAAAAAGTGAAATTTCACAGTGTAACACAGCTTTGTATTCCCATAGATGAGGCATGTTGTATACACAACTGAAAAACCTTCTGAAACCAAACCATCTGCTGACTGCTGGACTCTATACAAAAAGGTTTTACAGAGCAACTCTGGAACCTTTACTGGAACCTCCCAAGTAGAATCTTAAGGTAACAGTTCTTGGTTGTAATGTAGTAGCGTGTATCATATAATTTTGTCTATTTGCTTTAGTTTGTTATTGCAAATGGAACAAAGCTGCTAACATTGAGCATTTCTTCTCTTTAGTCCAAAGTGAAGATGACATTTCTCACTTGCAACATGTGCACAATTACTAGCCTGAATGACCTGAAGGTAAGATGTCTCTTTTCAGAAAACTTTTTTCTATGTGTTGAAATAAAGTTTTTTTCACCCTTTTTTTTATTTTGATTTATCTTTATTCCTAACAAGGCATCTCATAGACTGTTTGGAGAAGAAGCCAGCGCTGATGAAAGTGACCGGTAGAGTTATGTTGATCCTCTAAGAAAGATGCTGAAGGTAGATGCCACTGAAAAAATAATACCAAGCCAAATTCTTCAGCATCCATTTTTAACAATGTGCCACCTTGTTGGCACATCCGAACTATGGTGATGATGAGGATGTGGCTCCGGCAACTTTTAACATGTGCTTGAATGATGATTAACATTGTTACAACAGGTAGGTGTTTCTGTATATCCTTGTACTGACTATCTGACATTTTGCAAGAAAAATATGACACAACTTGTAATATGGCTCATTAACTTCCAGCTTTACTGTACTGCGCTGCTGCTGTAGCTCCATAGTTCTCTACAGATGAGACTAGCATCGATCACTTCATCTAGCACTCAGCAAGAAAACAAATAAGCCTGTTTCCTAAAATGTTAATCTATTGCACTCAAACATTTTTTGGCAGTTAAAGAGCCCAAATACCCCCACCCCCTCCTCAAAGTTCAGAAAGGGTGGAGTGAATGCCTGGATGCAGCACAAACAGAAACATGTGGTCAAGTCAGCCCAGAGAATTCAAGAAAGAGGGATGATGGTGATATGCAGAACCATGGATGGCAACTCAGAAAAAAGGGGTAGAGTAGAGTTTTACAAAGAGCTAACAGACATCAAAAGTAAGCTTATCAATGACAATAATGGTCATACACACACACACACACACACACACACACACAATTGGGATACATTTATTTTAAGTCACTTAAGGTCTTTTCTTTTGGAATACAAAGTCTATTTATAGCTAATAATGGAGCATTTTAATAGACTGATTCCCATAATTGGGAGGTATTTGATGGGAATTCATTTAGAATTGTGAAGAGAATTTTTTTTAGCATTTTAACAATTTTTGCTTGGTCAATGGTGAACCTTGGTGAACCTGATGAATTAAGCGATAAAACACTCTGCTTTTTTTTATTTATGTTTTTGCCAAATCACATATATAAGCAATACTCTGGCTTTAAATGATGAAAACGGCAAACATCAGCTGCAGGAAGTTTTACACCTCTATCATTGGCCTGTTTGATTTAAAAAAAAAAGCTCAATTTCCAGTCAAAAGTCACAGTAAGAGGAGGAGAAGGTGACACATATGAGCAACCAACAAAAAAACGTAGGCCTTAATATTAGAGACAGATAAATTATGTTAACTCATGCTGTACAATTTGTTCCCTTAAAGACTCTGTGATACAAATCCATTAGTATACTGTGGAGGAGGGTAAAGAAAAAACAAACTTAATATTTTTTTTCCAGAATCAACTTCTTGTTTAAAAGAAATGTGGACCTGTACCTGGCATTCAAACTAAAAGCCGGCCAAACAGTGAAAGGAAACGATAATCAACTTTCATTACCATAAACAGCAGATGAACGTGGCCCTTTGTCCCTTTGTCTGACCAAATTCATGTATACACTATTTCAAAGATACAAATATGTACTTCTGGCGTCGGTTGATGAATCCCACTATAAAACAAAAAACATCGAGCCAGCCAGGAGTCGAACCTAGAATCTTCTGATCCGTAGTCAGACGCGTTATCCATTGCGCCACTGGCCC
>JAQNCA010000028.1:10900424-10913242 GCA_029783725.1 Acanthurus tractus
ACAATTAAATCACATTTTTTTCAAGTTTGTCTTAAAACAAATGTTAGGTTCCTGTATGAACACTGAAACATTTAGAGATCTCCATCACTCTGAAATGTTTTTTTTTATGCCCCATTAATTATCAGTCTATTAGTATCCTGCCTTGAGTCTGTGCAATTTTTTTCACTAGAGAGGCGTTTTTACATTCCTTTCCTGCAGGGGGAGATGTCTGTGCTCTTTCCTGAAACCTTAATGTCAAATATAACCCGCAAAAAGCTAGATTTGGTACATTAAAATTCAAGAGCCAGTTCTAGGCAAAGAAACCTGAAGCCTGCAGCACAAAGCGGACTGCAAAGTACAGTGAGGGGCAGTTTGCAATTACCACAACCACAAACACTCAGTCAGCCACAGTGACATGAACAGATAAAAGATGCTAACCGCACTTACCATACTGACATGTTTTCTAGGTGCTGAAGTTGGTGCAAAAAAGACGTCTCATCTGAGTCTGGCTCTGAATGATGTATGGCTGAATCTCTTCAGTGTTTCCTCTACAATCCCTTACTGATTAACTTTGTGCAGACAGCTATGGTCAGTGGGCACAACGTATGTGACTGACAGATTCAGAAATTATTAAAGCTGCATTTCAATTTAAGTGTTAAGCAAGAAAGCAGACACTTTTAACATGTTACAAAGATCATTGCCAAAGCTGGTTAATGAGAAAAAACTAGAATTTTATGAGGTGAAGTGTCATTTTGTGGGCTACATTATACATAGCTGTTATACAAAGAGTATGAGAAGTGGAGGTAACGAACCTGAAACAAGACAGTTGTTTTTCAACTTTACCAATCATTCAATAAGACGAAGGAAAAAAAAGACCAGTTGGTATTAAAAAAAAAATGGAAAGAACAGAGCAGTCTTCTTCTCCTTTTCTTTCTCTTTTTTTTCTCTGAGAGTGGAAATGTCTGCTCAGTCATCTAAGCACAATGTTTGCTACGTCAGAACTTATTCTGAGAGGGTGTTTAATCTCCCATTATGTCTTTTTCAGGAAAAAAAGGGCAAAAACAACATCAAATGAGCATAAAATTAAAATACCTTGATCAAATCACAGCCAAGGTGGTAGAAAGAGTTGCTATGCTTTAAACCCTTTTTTTTTTAACAAAAATTCTACCTTTTTGTCAGGAAACCCTGTTAAGCTTAATATTATCCATGACAGAGGTTTTTTTTTGCATACTTTTAAATGTATCTGGAGAGAAACTTTAACTTTTTGCCATAAAAAAATCATTCTGGTGTTTTATTATTTAGCTGCAAGTGTAACTTAGAATGTATGGGTTAAAAAATAAAGTAAGGACTTTTATACGAGCACACTGCCATAAGTAGGGTTGTTTTCCTGGCCAGGATGAACAGGAGGAATGAGTTCTGCAGCTAAAAGATGCTTTAATGTTTATACAAATGTTTAAGGTTTACATGAAAAATTTTGTACATATCCTTTAAATTTAGCTTGTAGGTGAGGGTTTTTACTGGCAGCTCTGATAGTTTAAATACATCAGGTTGAATGTCTGCAGATTTTTGGCACTGTCGCTGTAAGAGCTGGTATAACATTTTAATGTTTAAATAAAGAAATCATGTAAATATTGGGTTGTCATCATTTATTCAATGTGCGGCTTGCAATCAAAACAAACAGTGATCTGAAGGTCAGGAAGTCATATTGTGAACCCTTTCTGCTGGTACAAGCACATCTCAAATGTTTAACAGA
The DNA here is from genome assembly GCA_029783725.1 of Acanthurus tractus. NCBI lineage: Eukaryota > Metazoa > Chordata > Actinopteri > Acanthuriformes > Acanthuridae > Acanthurus > Acanthurus tractus. The sequence goes on from JAQNCA010000028.1 coordinate 10,902,157, forward strand.
TGTATGATGCAACTTATGTAGCAACGGTGCTGAGTGGACATAGTTTAAGTTTCCAGGTTTGATCCAGTGAGCCTTCCGGTGCAAGAGTATCAATAAGAAACATGCATCTGTTCCACTAGAGGGCGCAACAGTTACACTGCTGTTCAGGGGAGTTTTCCCACAGTTTAGACAGAGAAACCCTCTGTCCTTTCTCTCCTCAGTGCGAAAACTGTGGGACAGTTCTGTCTGTTTCTCTGTCTGACAGGAACCAGGAGACGCAAATGACAGTGATAGGAAGGAGCACCCAAGGGTGGCGAGGAGAGGTTGAAGTCAACTTTAAATGTTTTTCTGTTTCTCATTTCTATTTGGAGCAGGAATTTCAGGCTCTCGTGTTAAATTACACAGAGAATAAAAATTCAAAATGTTTGTTCAGTTTCACTATGGCAGAACAGCTTTTAACATGCAACATGCAATATGAAAGAAAATGATGCAATCGTTTCTCTGTGTTTTTAATGACAGGATAGTTTTGTTCTATTTTCAGTCATTGTTTGTATCACTTCTTCTCTTTTTTAATTTCTTTGCACTACACTTTTATCTTCATCTTCAGGTCAACTGAATGAGATTAAAATTTTGTGAAGCAACCGAACTGCATCTCTGCAAGGCTTTATGGACATGCTGTTCCTGGTTTCCCTGTTTTTCCTTCAGTACACAAACTACTGCAATTCTGCAGTTTGTTTTGTTTGTCATGCAGTGTGCAGTTCCTCCCATCAGGCAGCAGCCCAGCAGCAAATGGACAAATGTAGTGCTGCCCAGCCAAAGCCTGATTAATGACATAGCCAATAAATTAGACTCTGTGCATTTATTCTCTGCACTAACCCAGTTAGATTCTGAGCACATTTGAGGCAAAGAAAACCAGACTAAATGTGCTTTCATTATCACTTTAATTTCTTGAAAACATATTAATACATGAGGACAATAGGTATATGGACAAATATTACATGTGGGCTTGTTTCACAACAACATGGATTACAAATGTCGTTTGTTTAATACATGTAAATTTAACCATAGAGGAAACACAAAAACACACACACTCTCACACACACACAAACATACAGACACACACACACACACACACACACCAGTTTACTGCTGCTAATACTCTTTTCACACCTTTTCTTGTCTCAGTGTTTCAGTTTAGCTGATTTTTCCTGTTTCACAGCTTGGTGTCAGCCATTACACTTTATGCAATGACGCATGAATAATACAGTGTATTTATCTATAATATTGTATCTTCTTTTTTTGAAAGACTTATACTTTCATTCTACAGTTAAAAATCACTGTTTTGGTAACAAAATCATCACATTTACCACACTTATACTGTAAGGATAAAAACTGGTTGCATATGAAAGAACATACTGCACAAGCTCATGTAGGAGGAGCAAAGAGGAAAACATCCTGACAAAATAAAACTCCTGCTGACGCAATAAACTGCATTCTCACCAGAATGCATTGTCTTTAGAGTTATAATGCAATGAAATGCATTTTTTAAATCACCAAAATCGATGTGTGGTAGAATGAAGCGTATTTCATTCTCAATGACACTCCAAATAAGTTCTACCACTGAAAAAGAAATGGAGTAAGTGTTAAATAAGAACACATCTAGTCTATGTTCTAACATTATGTTCAATAGTTGTATTATCTTAGTTTACAAGATTCATCACATTATTTTGACCGCATCACGATCTTTACCTTTTTTTTACCCTATGTCCATATATCTCATCGTGCTGTACGTATGTTCTTGTACTGGCACAGAAGCAGGTGCTTGAAGGTGTTTTTGAAGGTGGTGTTGCACAGGGCATAGCAGGCCGGGTTGATGGTGCTGTTGATGTAGCAGAGCCAGTAGCCGATGGTCCAGAGGGAGGCTGGGATGCAGACGCTGCAGAAGGTGTTGATCAGGACCATCACGTTGTACGGCGTCCATGTGACCACAAAAGCAACCAGGATGGCCATGATGGTGCGTGTCACCTTTTTCTCTCTGGAAGAAATGCCCTTCCTCTTCCACTTTGCTACGGCAGTTTGCTTCGTTACCTGAAAAGTCAGAATTAAACAAGAGAAGATTTCTTTTTAGCATTTCTTAAGTGATATTAGTTTTTTTTCAGCAACTTTAGAACAGGTAAACAAGCCTTAAACACAGTTTAACACATTATTTATAGCTGATGTTGAAGTTGTTGGTAAAGAGATGTCGATGTTCAACAGACACGTAGCAACATTGGCCGAATTACATGTTGTCTTTCTGACCATCTGGGAATGTAAAAGCACATTTTCACTCTCTCTTAACTCTGTTTTGGTTTGAGAAGTTTTGTGAAAGTAAAAGGGCTATAAATGAAAACATTTATGTTTAAGGTTTGTTAGACTTAGAGTCAACATACTGCTTTTAACTACTCTAATATTATTATCACCAGATTGTTTATAGTGACATGTTAACATGCTGAGCTTTTGCGGGTGGAACGTTTACCAAGTTTAACATTTTAACTTAGCGTGTTTGCATGCTGACTTTTGTTACTTTGCTGTAAAAAAAAAATAAGCGAGCCTGCAGATATTTAACTGACAGATTAAACACTTATGTAGGACTAAATTTAGGTGATGGCGATGTATCCAATTGCCATCCAACCATGAATGTCAACCTAATGGTAGAGCTAAAATAAAAATCAGCAGATCGCAGTCATACAACTTCGGCGGACCCTGAATGTCTTTTTAAAAACTTTATAGAAATCCATTCAACTGAATTTTTTTTTTACTATGGACCAAAGTGGTGGACAAACTGACTGACTGACCACCACAACCATTTCTAGGGCTTTGCTAGAAGCTAGAATGGGGATTGATGATTTGTAGTTTTAGTTATTTGAATCATAATGTGCAGACTGTTAAGCACTGATCAAATTTACCTTAAACAGTGTCTTTGTCACCAAACTTTGTCTGTCAGCGGCTGAGTTCTCGGGGGAAGGTGGCTGTGTTAGATTTGTCTTTTTCCCAGCATCTGAGCCTTTCTGTGAGGATGCAGGGATGGCAGCATCCTTAGACGTGGACGCGTGGACGCTGTCTGCTGTTGAGTCCTCCGTCTCAGTCCTTTCTTCCTTGCAGGGCCCGCTTCCATTGTGCTGCTGCTCCTTCTCCTTCTCATCTCCGGCCTCCTCCCGAGCTTCTCCCGCTGTGATGCAGTTGTTCTGGCTCTCACACCCGTCCTCCTGGCTGTGATAGGGGCCTTCTCCCAGACTGGTACCTGAAGTCTTCCTGCTGTCCTTCCTCACGCGGCTGCGGCTGGCCTTGGAGATGCGCCAGTAGAGGTGGATCATGATGGCGACTGGTAGGTAAAAGGCTGCTATGGCTGTCCCAAATGTCACTGCTGGGTTTGAGAAGAACTGAATGAAGCACTGATCTGATGGCACAGTTCTCTCACCCACAATGAACTGCCAAAACAAAATAGCTGGAGCCCACAGGATGAAGGACAACACCCAGGCTGCGGCAATCATCAGGCCAGCCATTTTGGTGCTGCGGCGTGCTGGGTAGCTGAGCGGTTTGGTAACACAGAAGTAGCGGTCAAAACTTATGATGAGAAGGTTCATGACTGATGCGTTGCTGACAACATAATCAACAGCCAACCACAGGTCACACACCACGGCTCCCAGGGGCCAGTAGCCAATCACAATATACACAGTGTAGAGGTTCATGGAGCAGACACCAATTATGAGGTCTGCACAGGCCAGGCTGAACAGGAAGTAGTTGTTGACGGTCTGCAGGTTCCTGTTTACCTTTAGAGAAACAACATGGAACAGGCTGTCAGATGCTAATCTTTTTTTGTGCAATGTGATGTGCGTTGTCTCATTTTTATTAGATTACCACTCTGCACAGGGTTGCACATGCTGCATTCTTATCTCTAAGTCTGGGTGTGCTTTTCAAGATGTCCAGAGATGGATGTTTGTAACACACTCATTAATCAAATGGTGGGGGAAAAAAAGAAGAAAAAAAAAAAAGAAAAATCCAAACCTTTATTGAGAGCATGACCAGGATGTTTCCAATGACGGTGATCAGACTGAGAGATCCAGCCACCAGGATGATGAGTGCAATCTCCACAGTGGTGTACGGACTCCCCGAGAACAGGCTGCTGTTATTACCACTGCTGGTATTGATAGTTTGAGATGTATTCAGAGTCTCCATGTTGTCTGCTTTTGAATATCCTTCTCACAAATTCTTCAGGCTTGAATCATATCTGTGCCTGATGAACACAAAGATTACAAAATAGTTAGTCTCTTTGCAACTATTTTGCCTTTCTGTAATGCTAATTCTTCCCTGTTTATGTGTACGTTTGTCTGTCTGCAAAGTTACTGATGCAGAGCCATGCGTAACAGCTTGTAAACACATGACAGGTGCTTGAGTGTTTTTGAGCTTACAGCTCGGCACAGGTGTGAAAGACGGACAGGTGGGCAAATAAAAGCTGCAGCAGCTGTGTTTGGAAATACACAGTGTGTCCAACATGCTCTTATCAGAAATGACACATTGAAACTTGTTTGGGAAAAAAAAGTCTAAAAATAAACTGTATAATAACTTGTAGGTGTGATTAGACCTAAACACAATTACATATCATTTTTATCACTTTATAAGTCAAGTATAAAACACCATTTTGCACTTGGCTCGTACTTGGTTTGTATTATTTTATTTACTGGAAGGTTTTTTTTGCCAAGCTTCTCTCCTCATCCACAAATTGACTGACCTGGAAGTCTTATTTCTGATCAAACCTGACAGGCTGAATGGGAACATCTAACAAGGTCACCTATACACCTCTAGAGAGTTCATTACAGTAGACGTTTGGCTTTGGAAATCACAAAATGCCCTTTGAGAGTGTCTAATCTGTGCTTGAGAGCCAATTCAAAAATGTCAATTTGTTATCTTGATCCTGCAGGCATAGAGGAGTCATTTCCTATCAACATATCTGCCCCTTGATATGAAATAGGTGCTGCCTAGTTTAAAAACTGGATTTTCTTTCTGGAAACTATTGAATGTGTGTGCACAAATGTGTCTCTGTGTGCCTACATTTTTTATTTGAGACAGATGTCCGGAAAAATCTTAATAGAGGCAATGGTTTTGATATCAAGAAAGGCAGGTTTTCCCAGGCTTGATTCAGTTTATCTGCAGAAAAACATTTGATTTCTGAGTAAAAGGGAGTTAATGTCATTTTTTAGTTCTTGAGCTACCTGCTCTGTGAGGATTGTATCACTGAGTGTGCAGATACAGGCATCCCCATGCAACACATGACTTTAATATGAAAATACCTGGGGTTTTTTTGTATTAATGGTGGCTTGTGTTTTAAAAATAGCCCCATGAAAACAAACAGACAGCTTAACATCATAAAAAGGGCATAGCATTATTACTGTAACTTTCATGCAAAAAAAACAAGAAACTAACCATAAACCAGCAATATACACAACATAATGATATGATTAACTAATGTATTGCAATCAGAAAATCAATGTAAAGACACTTAGTTGAGACCAGGAGGGTTGTTGCATACTTCTAAAACCCTGTAAGTGACTCCATTAGGCCACATGATAACATCATACTGTACCTGAGAGATGTTTCCTTCCTGCTCTTACAGCCAGATGAAACTTCATTACAGCATCTCTAACTCTATCACTTACTCATCAAAGACCCATTCTGGGCCTTTTCTGTCACAGATGAGAAAGAGCTGGTCTATCTGTGTGTGTCTGTGTGTGTGTCTGGGTTGAAGTTGGTGGGTAGATTAGTTATATTTTTAAGGACCTTGGTCTTGACAGTCTATAACTCTTAGGTTTGAGTTATGAGGAAACTTTGGTTTTATAGTAAAGTAGAGTTACTGTGCTGATGAATAAATTCGGGCATTCTCGTTTACATGCATTAATCATGTTGCTGGGAGAGCAAACTGTTGTGACATGATCAAATTAAAGGGGCTTGCCTCTCATTTGGGAAAAAAAGCAGCTCTTCTCAAATTAGTTTTTACATTTTAGTGTTATAATGCAGAGCTTCTCTTCATCGATGTCGTATTTAGAGCGTGAATCAGTCATTTCCAACATAGGGTCTCCAGGTTTTTGGGGACTTAATGTTAGCCAGGTATTATTCTCCAGTGGAAGACGTGGACGGTGGAAGAAAGGTTTAGGTTATATTAGTTAAACATTATTAAGTAAAAAAATAACAATCTTACATTGCTGATTTTTAAATTCCCCCAAAAATTTTAGGAGGGAAAATTATGTAGAGTAAAAAAAATTATGTCAGATTAAAGTTGTTGTGTAAAAAATATAAGATTCCCACTGAGATGTATTAAGGTAGAAACGGGAAAAACTAATTGTAATTGTATTGTAATTCAGTTTCTTTCCCTGCAACTGCTTTTAAGTGACTAAAACATTTCCATGTGTGCTCTGGTTTTAGTGTTTTTACAGACATAAATCTGTATATGGATGCATGTACATCTTTTATTGACTTTATTGAACACCTCATAAACTTTTATTTTCAAAAACCATCAGGACAGTGACGTTAATGTTAAACCTCTTAAACCCTGTGACAACAGAGTGGTAGCACTCTGCCCATGTCTCCGGCTGGTGAGTTTGCTTATCAGGAGTCAACTCAACCAAATTTAAATGGACAGCTATCTCTAAATGACCCCACATATTTTCTCCAGTGATTGCTGAAATAAAACCATGAACTTGTATGTTGTGAATGGGATTTTTACTAGCCTGGATGATCTAGATATAAAGCCCTAAAATTATTGCCAGACAGTACTTCCACAGAGGGCAAAATTTATGGATTCAGCTCAGGCATTTTTGACCAGGACATCTGGCAGACACTAAACCACTGAATCTCCCAGAGACAGACTTGGAGATGGCTGCTGATAAGTTTGGACATGGGAGTAATATGAAGTGTGCCAGCAGACAGATAAAAGCAAATAAACATCTTAAGAAGTCTGTGACTCTGGATGTGGGAATTGCTGCTATTAAAGCAGTAAAATAACAAAAAAAAACTACTCTTCTCCAGGATCTGTTATCTGTAACATAAAAGAGAAATTCCCTAAATGATACAAACTCAAAAAGATATGATTTTCTATCACATGGCTAAGAGGAAAACCTGCAGTTTAAAAGGGACCTGCTACAGTGTATTAAATAATTCCAGTCTGCTCTCGAGACATAGACTTCTCACCCCCTTGTCACCGCCACAGTGTCTGCCTCCGCCCCAACCAAACACATTCTGCAGCCAAACTCTCTGATTAAGTCAACAAAAAGAGGGAGAATTTTCCCACCTGCTCGAGTAAACGAGACTGATCGAGATGAGCAGGGGAAACAAATGTCATTTTATTCAAATGTTACCAACTGTTCAGAAAAAATGTTGTTGAACAACTCAAAAAAAGTTAAAATGTGCCCAAATGTTCCCAAGATTCCCTCGCAAATGTTCCCAAATGTCCCCAAACAAATATTCAGGCTCACTAAAAAGGTTTGTCTCATCAGTTTCCTCATATTTTCCTCTTAGGGTCATCTCCACTCCATCAAACTGAGGAGATGCATAGAACAGTGCCATGCTTCACCTCTACTGTCCTTAAGATGCCTCCCCTTTTATTGTGCATAGATCTACTCCCTCTCATGGTACCTACCATCATCACAGAATAAGCGTTTTTAAACCTTCAGGTCCTTGGAAGGCAAAACTATGTCATTTTTGAATCTTATTATCAAAAACTTTATTGGACACTGTAAAAAGTTAAAGTTGCTCTTTTTGCACTGCTTAGCTTCTACTGTTTGTGATCACACCTCTCTTGCCTGGCTCTGCTAGCAAGTGAAAGAGATCAGCGGTGGTCAAGCAAGTAGAACCGAGGATGGGGTAAAGAAGTGATATTTGCAAAAAACAAAGTAGTCAATCAGACAAATATAATTCTGCTTTTCTGATTGCTGCACAGTTTAAGTTCCAAAGCAAAATATAAAGATGATTGCACATCTGAACCCTCCACCCACAGCAGGGTGCCAGACTGCCAGATTTTGTTTGAATGCAGCCGAAGCACAGGCACCATCCTTGCCACTGTCTCCTCTCTACTCTGTGTGTTTAGCTCAGCTGCGCTCTCGCTGTCAAACAGACAAACAGACCTGCAGCTCTTTATACATCCATGACACAGACAGAGAGCAGAGGAAGCAAAGATATGACCTGGTCACGACTCAACAGTAATGTATCACTTGTGAACGAGTCGGCTATTTGAACTAACTTCGGACTCTTTGCACCCAACTCTCGTCAAATTCTTAGTTAAATTTATTTTTGACTCTATAATGTGTTTGCAAAATACTATCAAGAAACTTCTTACATTGGTACTCTTGTCCCCTATATAAAAATATATGGGAATATAAAGTTTTAAAAATATTATAAAATATAAAAGTGTTCAATACTTAAGTGTAATTGTGCTTAATATTTTTACATTCAAAATTCAAAATTTTATACCAAATATAATGTAAATTGTGGTACTTTGGAAGTCAAAAGAGCTGGTAGAGTTATCCTACATTGAATAATTGATGTTATATAAAAACATACATTTCTCTGAATTATAAATGTCATAAAGGATACAGAATGGGGAGCTGACTGAAAGCTGAAAGAGCTGAGCCAAATGTTCAGGCTCCCTACAAAGAGCTGGAATTCCCACCACTGCAGGTCACTGTGTTTTTACCCAACCTCACAACCTGCAGGCTGTTAAAGGCTGGAGGATAAAAACCCACTGACAACCCACTGACACCCAGAAACATCACAAAACAGCACAATAAGAAGAAAATTTAAAAAAAGATACACTAACACACTTCTAGCAGGATGATTTATAGAGATTATTTATGGGTCTGCAATGTTGTTTTGGCAAATCAATAGTAATACACCTATTATAAATTAAAAATCGAGTCTGTTCACTAAATGTAAATCTGCAATTTTATTCTTTTTAAGTATTTTTATGACTTTTCATATGTCCTCATACGTTTCTAAGATCTTGTCTCAATGCCTTTCATGTTTTAAGTAGCACTTTGAATTGTCTAATTGTTGATACTATGTAAATGAATATGTATACATGTAAACAAGCTGTCAAACAAGCAGGTGTTAGGATGTTTCAGTGCGATATGGATGGTTGACAAGAGAGTGGGAGGTCACTGCCAGCTCACGAGCCCGTCCTCACTTCTTCCCTTCATTCACACTAATAAGACCTACATTACTGGACCTCCCTAATTGTTATTCAGGGCTACTGGAGAAAGTCATAGGGGTGAACAATATTTCTTTGACAGGCACAGAAACATAGTAATTAGATCCAGTCGGCAACAGCTGTACCGGTAATATGCTTCTGGGATATAGTAGTAATCATCTGGCAGTGTGAGCTCGGCTTTAAAAAGTCTGCACTGCCTTTGATAACGCAAACAGCAGCAGAGTCAGTAGTTACCAGCAAATGAGATGGTAAACAATGGGCTTGTTGGCAGAGACAAGAGCAGGTGTGGAAACATAGGATAGCACAGTTTCATCAAAAGGACCATTTAACGACTACAAGGATCAAAGTGTCGTAGGTTTTAATTATTTACCTGCAAAATAACAAGTAACATAATTTTGTACACACAGGATTTTCTCTTGACCAGCAACTGTAAAGCATGCAAACACACAGTATGTAAACTCACAACATGTAAAACTGTAAAAAGTACATTTGTTTTGTTTTAGGCAGAACTTTGTAGCAAAGGATGCTGGTATAACTGCGCCAGTTACTGTGTCTAGATTTGCCGCACAAGTTTGGTGTCATTTCAGAGAAATGTGTCGTCAATGTGAAGAGTGGGAAATTTCACATCAGCCTGAGCTTTGGCCTCGCACAGCAGTGTAACAGAGACAAGAGAAAACCTCTGAATGTCCAATGCAGTGCTGATAGAGCCAGAAAGCAAAAAAAAAAAATGCAAAGGAGAAAAGATCAGAGTGAATAGACTGTGAGGAACTACAAAATAACACAGAAGAATAAAGTACAGAGGAGATGACAAACAAGGCAGGAAAAGATGAAAATAATTCCTAAGAGCTGTGGGTTTTAAAAAAGGGAGTGTCATACAAAGCAGAGGCAGTCCAAGAGTAGGAGGGCTAATGAGCAAGGATTAAAAAGCTTAACCTAATTTCATCTTGTAGGCCCACAGTTTTCAGGGAGGAGCAGCCTGTTTGAAATCTAATTTTCCTCTCAAACAAACATAGATTAAACAGGGGGATTCCTCGGGAGCAGGGAGACTGGGGAATCCAGAGTCAGGATCTGAGGCTGGTGGCTGATTGAAAGCTTTCAGCACAGGACAGAAATGAAGATAAACATTTCCAAAATGGCCTTAGGGGAACAATAAGACCCAGATCTACTCTACCATTAAGAGACACTTCCTCAGGAAGCTGAAACTGCATACGGAGGGTTAAATTTCAGATCAATGTGTAATCAATATACAAGATATCACATTATTTTCCTGGAATTTTCCGTTTGTTGTGCACATGGAAGATATTGTGATCTTCATATGTCCATAATTTAAGTGCATAATATGTCCATAGTGTAGATTTTTGCAACAGTTGTATGCAAATATTTAGCTGTTCTTAAATCAACCTTCTCTACCTGTGAGTACTAGATTGCTGCCAGTGGTTGTAAAAACTTAAAACCAAGGGATTTATGTGAAAATCCAAATGCAGGAAGCAGATTTTTTGACTCTATAAAAGTGCCAAAACATACATGAATCAATAAGTGCCCTAGTTAGCAGATATTAAAATCCGTTTCAAGTAGCTGCTTGATAAAATTGGATAATTTTCTATTTAAGAAGTGTCCTTACCTGCAGCTGCTTGGAGGAAATCCACAGAGAAATGTCAGTTTATGGTGCCTGGGAGTGACCTGGACAGACTGTTTGAGTTTGTTCCATGTTACTCTCACCTCTGTCGACTCACTGGAGCACAGACAGAAGCAGAGAGCAACCCTATGTTGATGTCGCTCCTCCTCTGACAAGAATCAGTGTGTGTGAGCGTGAGAGTGTTTGTGTGTTCGAGAGACAGACAACCAGACAGACAGACAGACAGACAGACAGAC
>JAQNCA010000028.1:10923094-10937714 GCA_029783725.1 Acanthurus tractus
ACAGCCTGTCCATGCTAACTGGACTCCTGCCTGGGCCATGCAGTCTGCAAACTGTCACAAAAATGCAACAGTAAAATCATGTTCAGGTAGATCTGTGTGATGATATAGGTCTCACAGGTGTGCTTTCAGACGTGCGAGACATTGTGCATTGCTGGGCTTCAGTCAGTTCTTGCATGTGCGTCATTAGAGATGGATCTTATTTGAATTTTCATGAGATCTTGTTTGTTTCCTGTCACGATTCCCACAAGCACCTGCTTGAGATGTGTAGGATTGGTTTGTAGATTTGTTGTGTGATGGAGGATTATACCACAACACCACATATTTTTAAAAAACATTGATATGTACTACTTTGACATTCATTCAATTTGATCATGAGATGTCTTTTACACTGTATGTGTTTCTCAGCAAAACATGGAGATATGCAGGTTTACTTTACATGCTCATTGCAGGTCGCTGCTCTGTAAGGCATCCCACGAGGGTGTTTGCATTAATGCAGTAATCTGCAAATGACATGCTCTTGAGACAAGTGCTTTGAGTGGGTGTACTGCCTCAGATGTATCCTGCTTGTGCTCTCAACAAATGCAAATTATAAAGATTGATCGTTGTTTATGAGTAACAGCATTTTTATGTATAGTAGCAGGAAAGTGGTACAAAAGTGAGACCCACTTTTTATAGTTTGCAGTGTTTCCTGAGCCAGTCACTGTGGTCCCAGCTCTGTAAAAAATCTAAACCATCTCACTTTGACTTTTTGCTTGAATTGCCATCCATTAAGCCCTTTAATTTTAGCAGCTCAGTGAGGCATGAGTGTGTGTTTGGAAATAAGATTCAAGTGTGTTATGAATTTCTTAGTATTATTAGCTTTGTGTTTTTCATATCTTATGGGACAATAAATTGGTGAACAGTTTCCTCACATGGGAACTGAGAGTCCCCGCAGAGGTAAGGTAGCCTAATTAAAATGTTGTGTGCTCAGCTGAAAACACTCCTGTATCTTAAGGGGAGCTAGAGAAATGTATGAGACGTACCAACCACTAACTTGGCTAATTTAAATGGACTGCAGATTAACAACGTTGTGTTTCTTCCTGTCTTATATTTCAAAACATTTACCCCTTAAAGCTATGATCACATCACATCATCATACTTCTTGTATAGTGCTGTTTTTGGTCCAATGGTTTAAATGAGAAGCCTCCAACCAGCCAGTTAAATACAGCATAAGTGTCTCACCCAGGGATGTTAAAGCTGTTCATAATCTCATTGCAGAGAGGATCCAGTTGATTAATCCAATTGCACTGTGACCTGGCTAAACTAAGCCTTAGACATGTAGTAGCTATATTCTGTGACAGTGTAGCTTCTGAACTGCTGCAGGTTAAAGTTTAAATTAAAAAAAAGAAACTATTTGGCAGATAGTGGTCTCCTGTTCTAGGTGGAGATTTAAGCTGCTTTAATAATCCATCAATTTAACATATTGTGCTCACTGGAAGATTTCAGATTTGGGATTTTAGTTAATTAATTTTCAGATTTTTATTGTACCCCAAAAAAATCATAATGCTTATCCATGTGCCGTCAAACACGAGTTCAATACTACAGTCTGTCAAAAAACACACATTTATGTGGACACAGGCAGTTTCTCTAAAATCCACTCAGATGACCACCTGTAGGTATTTGAAGAGGAAAAGAAAAGTAACTTTGTAGACTCTAATTAAGTGTTTCTCTGTTTCAGGTGCTGGGGAGTCTGGGAAAAGTACAATTGTCAAACAGATGAAGTAAGTGTGGTTGGTTAACATCTCGTTTATCAACACAACAATCACTGCCGTTTCACTTCCAAGCCTTGTTTGTTCAGACAATCAGTTACAGCACACATAACTGTTTCAGTCCCTTTGACAGACACATCTGACTCACTTTACTGTACACACACACACACACACACACACACACACACACACACACACACACACACACACACACACACACTCACCACGGATCACCTGACACAGCTCTGAATGTTAGTGATCAGCTGGTGAGGCATTTCAGACACACTTATTCACTGTGTGTGTGTGAAGTCATTAATTTATTCAATCATTTGCAGATGTCTGCATAACGGACACTCACTGTTTTACTCGATAGTGAGCAGGAAATTAGGATGATGGGACACCTAATTATGATGATTATCACTGATAAGTTCAATGTTACATATCAGTAATATTATGCAATCCCTGAAGTTGAAGCATTGCATTGTTGAATCTCTAGCACAGTGGTCCCCAACCTTTTTTACGCCATGGACAGGTTTCATCTCAGACAATATTTTAATTGACCAGCCTTTAAGGTGTTGGGGATAAATACGTCAAAAAGAAATGATACGATCGGCATAAAAACAAATATAAGTGCAAAAAGCCTGAGCTTGTTTCTCTGCAACGAGCGGGTCCCGGTTTACTCTCTTTTTTTCTAGCTTGAGGGCTTTACTGAGGTAGCATACCAGTGACTTAGGCGAGCGTCTTGACCTGTGTTAACCTGTGTCATGAGGCACAGAGATATTTAATTGGGAGAAAATTCGGTTATTTTTCAAAATAAAACATCTATTAGACTCTGATCATTTATAAATGTATGTATTTATTTATGTGGCTCTTACTACAAATGATCAAAGACTTGGAATGTGACATTAGAAGAAACCATTTAAAATGGTTGATACACAAATTACCTGTTTTTCAGAAAGTAGCTTTACTTACAATCATGTATCATAATTGCCTGGTTTAATTGAGTTCAGCTTGTGGATGTTAAACATTTCTCAATTTCAGAGTGACTTAAGTCTCTCGCTACCCATTTTTAGACTGTTAACTCCTGAAATTAGCCTGAATACAGTAACTTTAAGACTGCCACTCTCAGCCAATCCAGTCTAGTTTAATCTTTTAAATGAACAAATCCACAATAAAATTAGCTGGTAGACAAGTGCTAATGTCCTCCCTTTGTGTGGCAGGATTATCCATGAAGCTGGCTACTCAGAGGAGGAGTGTAAGCAGTACAAGGCCGTGGTCTACAGCAACACCATCCAGTCCATTATCGCCATCATCAGAGCAATGGGACGCCTGAAGATTGACTTTGCTGATGCAGCCAGAGCGGTAAGTGAAGGAAAACAAAGCTGGCCGTTTCTGCTTTCTGCTCGGAATATTATACGTTGTATTGCTGTGCAAATATATGTGCTCAGTGCTATAAGGGCAACAGCTACTTAGTCATATGCCATCTTTCCCTGCTGGGCAATTTTCTTCTCCCTCTCTTCTCTGCAGCAGGTCAGAAAGAGCTGATAGGGGTTTAGCATCACATTCAAAACGCTTCATTAGAGCAGAGGCTTACTGACATGAGAACTGTCCGCGGGTACTTCACTTGATGTCGTCGCCATGCCTAGCTGCTGATTAGGTCACTTTAAAGTGCTTGAGCGTGTGTAGAAGAGCTGTCTGTCAACAAGAATGACTTCTGAGCTCTGTAATAAACAGCAATGTTTCTGTTTTTCCTCAATATTTAGAGACTTAGTGCTCATTGGTGTACTGTATTTGAATAAATGTAGAATTACGACATGCTGTAAAAGCCGACATCTTATTTCTCTTTCTGTGAACAGGCTTTTTTATCTTTTCATTTTGTAAATCTGTTGTTTTCTACCTGGCATAAAAAGGTTCAGTCCCTGCCTCAGCATGTAAGGCCTGGCTCTGTCATTGTGACCAATTTTACACCCAAAGCTTTTCTCTCTTGATTTCATGCTATTATACTTCAACCAATAAATTCTTGGCCACTGACCTGCTTCAGATACTGTGTAGCTTTTGAAATCTAATTTTATGCCTCATGCCATCCATGGCTGAAAGGACTGGAATGGACAACTATTTAATCATTTTTTAATTTATTGCCTGCATCATCTCCAAAAGAGCATGTTTGTCTTTGGCAGGGAGCTCTTAGTCTGATTTTATTTTAGAAAAAAGCAAATCCAAATTCCGTCCGTTGGGATTAATATTTTATTAGACCAAATCTAATGTGGTGTGCCATGCTACAACAAATGTACTAAACAATTCTTTATTTTGACATTTAAGAGTTTGCAGAGTTTCAACATTTTGTAAACAACTCTGAAATGGGAGTATACACACACTGTCCAAGCAAAACAAGCTAACAAGCAATTTTTTTTATTTAAATAAAATTAGTGGGAAATGACTGTAATTGGAGAGCTCTGTCTCTGTAGGATGATGCACGGCAGCTGTTCGTGCTGGCGGGTTCAGCAGAGGAGGGCTTCATGACAGGTGAGCTTGCCGGGGTCATCCAGCGGCTGTGGAAAGATGGAGGGGTTCAGGCCTGCTTCAGTCGCTCCCGGGAGTACCAGCTCAACGACTCTGCAGCATAGTGAGTTGGTTTCACTGACACATACACAGGAACTAGCGTGGGACTGGACAAATGGAGAATAATCCCATCTCAACCCTTAGGCTTATTGTAAACCTCTGTCTTATTTTGTGACCTGGTGTCCATCTCTGACTCTTTTTGACTTTTTTTCCTCTCAAAGTTACCTGAATGACCTGGACAGGATATCCCATGGTGCCTATGTGCCCACCCAGCAGGATGTGCTGAGGACCCGAGTCAAAACCACTGGTATAGTGGAAACACACTTCACTTTCAAGGACCTGCACTTCAAGTGAGTACAAACACCAGTTTGTCCAGTCATTTAACTGTATTTACATGATGACTGGTGGTGTGCTCTGCCAGTGTGGCTTCAGGCCACCCACATCTAATATTTGTTCAGTGATTCAAATGAGGTCTTTTGTTACCTCATTGACGACTTGTTTCTATGGGTTTTAAAACATTTGACCAGTCAGTTTGGTAGATTGGTTCAAGAGTGAGGACGTTATTTTCGTACACTTTCCAGGTCACTACTTTTGTAACATCCTACATCAAAACGTTGGTGACAAGTGTGGATGAGATGGACTCAGCTGTTTGTTAAAGTCCATGTACAGAAATAACCTGTAAATTCAAAGTAGCTCCTTGTCGACTGAAAATAAATGACACTGGTATCACAGATGTGTCACTTGCCCCTGATTGATTAGGACAGAACGCTTAAGTCAGATTATCAGGCTAGCTCGATTCATCAAACACTGTTTTAGAGAGTGGTTTGATTAGCGTTATTAAAAACAAATCTCCTACCGACTCCAAATGTCACCACGTCTTGAATCGAATGAAGATGATAAATGAAATGATAGCAATGATGGAAGTGGTGTGAGTCATGTTTCCGAGGATCCTCCTCATAATACACCATGGCAACAGATAAGTATTGAATTATTATTAATGACTGACAGGATGAAGATTCAGAGATGGAATGAGGGAACATTTGCTTGTATGGTAAATTATTTAATCACATGTATCTGTCTGCAGAATGTTTGATGTGGGTGGACAGAGATCCGAGAGGAAGAAATGGATCCATTGTTTTGAGGGCGTCACTGCCATCATCTTCTGTGTGGCTCTGAGTGACTATGACCTGGTGTTGGCTGAGGATGAGGAGATGGTAAGACCTTTTTGACCCATATTCACCCTGTCCAATCCATTTTTCAGTCACTGTTTTGAAGATTTTTTGCTCACCACCACTTGGCTCTTCCCTTGTTCAGAATCGAATGCACGAAAGCATGAAGCTGTTCGACTCCATCTGCAACAACAAGTGGTTCACAGACACCTCCATCATCCTCTTCCTCAACAAGAAAGATCTGTTTGAGGAAAAGATCAAAAAGAGCCCCCTCACAATCTGCTACCCAGAATATGCAGGTGAGGCAGACACATACAGAAACACTCGTATGCCAAGCAGATGACTTCTTTTTTTTTTTAAGGAATTAACATACAAGGTTGTATATGTATGTAATGTTGAACAGGTCTTAAAGCTCCCAACGAGTTTGTCTTTCAGCATTTCTTGTCCTGATCATTTACAAGTGGTCTGAAATGCTGCTGCTGAACTGTTAAGTTTCCTCCAAGAGAAACTACTTTTTGTCTCTCTTTACTGTTCAGCTTCTTATGATCACCTGCAGAGCTATGCATTGTCAATGTTCAGGCACTCGCCTATGTCAGAGACCTAATGCACCCCTATGTCACCAAAAGGTCCCTATGGTCCTCAGATCAGGGCTCACTTAACGCTCTTTGGTCTCATGATTGGTCGACACTGTTAACACCTTCAGAAAGCAGCTCAAATTATTATTAGCAGCTCTGTGATGTTTGTGCTCTAAAAGTGGCTATTTAAATCAACTTACTTTATGCATTGCTTTCATAACTTAAATATAACTTAGTTATTAGTTATATAATAATGCTACAAACACATACAGATCTACACAAAGAGACTGAAAACCATTCTTTTTAAGACTCTGCGCACTTACAATTAAAGACTGAATGTGAGCGAACATGTTCTTGACCTCAACTCAGTCTGTCAGCCCCTTGTTGCTGCTCAAAGGTGTGGCACTTTCTACAGATGACACAAAGATGTTTCTTTATTCTCCTCTTGCTCTGCTCTCAAACTGTGTGGGCTGCTTTATGCTCATAAGAATGTGTCCTTGTTGGGTTCACTAATAATTCTTAAAACGCATATTTTAACAGATGTGTCCATATTGACAGATTCAAAGCTGAATACACAGAATTCTGTATGAGGAAAAGATGAACAAGCTTTAATTTTCAGTTCTATAATGAGAATGTCTTCAGTGTGATAAAAGGCTTTGGCACTATTTCATTAATCATGTCCTCTTTTCCTTCAATCAGGCTCCAACACCTATGAGGAGGCAGCAGCTTACATTCAGTGCCAGTTTGAGGACCTGAACAAGAGAAAAGACACCAAGGAGATCTACACCCACTTCACATGTGCCACCGACACCAAGAACGTGCAGTTTGTGTTCGATGCCGTCACTGATGTCATTATCAAGAACAACCTGAAGGACTGCGGCCTTTTCTAAAGGTAACGCCTGGTGCTTTAAATACGAGCTTTTGTGGTTTGGCCTGTTTCTCTCCTCTAATGACAGGGTCTTTGTTTCCCTCTGTCTGTTCAGGCAGCCCAGCGGTCGGCTTACCAAATGACTTTGTTCAAGGGGAGTCTAACTGGAGGGAACTTCAAGGACCCTGCTGAGAATGTCACTTTTAACCTCTTATTAACTTATGTTCATCTCTAAAAGTTTTAAGACGGTGTGTAGAAAAAGCATTTTGTGTAAAGTATTTGTACAACTGTCTATGGCCTGGGATTTTTCACAGTTTTTAAAATGTGCTTGTTTTACCTTATTATCATCATTTTAAATTTTTATATCAAAGGGGGGGGCTTGCCTTTTTTTTTTTCTTTTTTTTTGTTCACGACTGAACATTTTTTGTCTTTTGTTTGTAGGTGTTTGTGCCTTGCATGCCTTAGTTGCAGTGTTTTCTTTTTGTTAGGTTAGATTTTAGGTTTATGGAGATGTTACCCCAAAAACCTGGAG
The DNA here is from genome assembly GCA_029783725.1 of Acanthurus tractus. Lineage (NCBI taxonomy): Eukaryota > Metazoa > Chordata > Actinopteri > Acanthuriformes > Acanthuridae > Acanthurus > Acanthurus tractus. Next base: position 10,930,546 of record JAQNCA010000028.1, read on the forward strand.
TTCATATTATCGATTTTCTTTCTGATTATTTCGATGTCTCATTGTTTTTTGCCTCCTTGGACAAACCAAGCAAGACCAAGACACTCTGTAGACCAATTCACTCTGATTCTGACAAACTGTGAGAGGTGTGCGTAAACCTTTTCGAATGTGTGGTTTGCATGTGTGCTGTGAGTGGGAGCGTTTGTTTTGATTGAGGCCAGAGGCCAGTGTGAGTGACTGCGTGTGTACGTGTCAGTGTGAATGTGTGCACAATATAAAACAAAGGGACTTTATTCCTCTACTTGTCATCCTCTTTCAAAGTTTTATTTTTCTAAATGACCAAAAAAGAAGCTAATCTCTGATAAATGAGTGCACGTTGTCGGTGCGCCGCCACAAACTGTAACATTCCTGATTAAATATTGAAGCAGGAGAAGCTTTGACAAGAGGATGCCAACGGCGGCCTTGTAGCAGACAGTAGGACCACAAGTAGTTCTGTGTTCAGTGCATAGACAGATGGACGGGTGGTTGATGTGCACTGTTAATGATGATGATCTGTGATGGTTTCGAGTTACATATCCCCCTGACACCTCAACCCTCTGTTTCCATTGGATGGGCACATTAGTGGACTAATCTCCATGATTTTGCTAATAAAAGAGCTGCTGTGGTAAAACCATGGCAACTTATGCAATACACACTTGTGTCTGGCTTCTGTCTTTTTTGAATCTTTCTTTGTTCTGCAAGCTAAACGTTGGACAGAGTGTCATGTAATGCACACGTCAACTAACTGACTTGACAGCAACTATTTTATGTTCTCTGGTTTAATTTATATAATATATTATATATATATTTTATATATCAGTTTTTATTAACTCCTGTTCTGTTTTATTGTATATTTAATATATTAACATTTTAAACTTTTGCTTTCTCAGAACAACATTATTTATATGCTAACTTGGCTCCGGGCATTCAACTTTCTACCAAAGTAATTTGATGGACAAAAATATTAATAAAAAAAATAATTACTGATTGTTTCAGCTCTAAAACAAAGCTGGTTTCAACAATCATCATTTGATTGTTAGATTTTGATAAAGATGGTAATATGTTACTCATTATTAAATGTTACACATGGCCTTTCATATTTTCATTGTTTGTGACAAATAAATGGACAGCAACTGGTTTAAGCAGCAGTTTCATCAACAAATTATCAACAAGTTGTCAAGGGAAATTTTAGGGGCAGGTGAAGACTCAAAGTTCCCTTTGGACATAATCGAAGGCATATAAAAGTACCCTGCTTAGATTAATAATATGTGTGATTTATACCTTCCTTTGTTGAAAAAAGGCTCACTATGTTCATTGTGTAAAGAAAAATACTCCTTTCTGGAGCCCAGAATATATAAAAAGCCAGTGTGTTTTATTCAAATGATTTAACTGCTGGACCCAAGATGTCTCCTTCACTGAAAAGTGCATTTGTAAGTGTTTTGTGCTGTTAGCTTTGAATTTCCGGATCACATTTTTCTAAGTAGTATTTTGGAGCACAACTGCAGCTGTTATGTAACAAAATGACGTCAGAAACTGATATTTAAGGTGAGATCAGAGAAACTCTCCTTCCTCAGCAGCTGCATATTAAAACTCTGCTCATTAATTCTGTATATTAAAGCTCAACAAGACTTTTAAATGAAGCTGGACCCAGAAATTACTTAAAAGCCAGTTTACATGGAGATTCAATCAGATCTGCAAGCACATTTCAGTATTAAATAGTTCCATCTAGTGGTCAAATGGATTAACTGCATAATGGCGTAATGACCAAGACTGCTTGCTCTCTGATGGTCACAAAGATGACAACTGAGGAAAATCTAATCACCAGTTTTAATGAAATTAACATAGACTGTTCCTGATAAAGATGCATTGGTCTGCCATAGAAAATCTCCATTGGAGATGCCCCAAGATTAGGACAAATATTAATCCTGAACAGAGAGAGTGATTTTCTACCAAGCTGTGGTGATTTAAAGAAAGAATTGTGGCACAGAATCCTTTCCAGTCTTCATGAGCCGATCAACCACTAAAGGAGTTAGCTTAGAGACACTGAAAGGGCTTATCACAACAACTGTGAAACCCCAGTCTTTTTTTTCCGATTATGTTTATATATTTTCTAAACACCGAGATGATGGCAACCAACAGCTTACAAATGGGTCACAGCAGTGCCAAAGCTGACTCCTGTCTTGCAGTCTTAGCTAAGCCATCACTGCTCAAGCACAATGATTAGGCATTAGGCTGAGAGGACACTATTTTTGGGAGGTATTGTGTGATTTAAAAGCTAACTGCAGAGCCATTTAGCTAATCCTCAAAGCGTTCCTAGGGAGATCAAACAGTGCGAATATGAAGCTTCTTCAAAATGAAGGTGTAGTTAAGGAGCGAGGAAAAGAAGAGGATGATGACACTAATGATCTAGCAGCACATCACTGCAGACTGCAGCTGGTCAAGGAGTCAAAGCACAAGGACTCCAAGCAAACCATGTATGTTGTCTGAAAAAAAAGAGCTCTGAAACTATTTGTATAAGCCAGCTTTTTTTTTAAATTTGTGATTTAAAAGACAATTTGCCAATTTGAAGACTAGAAGAAAAAAAAAATTGAAGTATGTGTGATTTTATTGTAATAATATGTCATGTAAGTGAGAATTAGGCCTATTGACCAGCTGAGAGGCCACTGCTTTTTTAAAGAGGAGTTTAACAGCTCTTCTAAAAAGTATAGATAATAACTTTTTTTATATGAACATGTAGCCTAACAAAAACATTTTTATTATAATCCCTTAAAGGAATAGTTTATAATTTTGAGAAATACACCCTCTTGTGGAGAGCTAGATTTGAAAATAGATAATGCTCTGTGTTTGAAGGCCTACAGGAGTATGAAGCTACAGCCAGCGGATGTTAGCTTAGCTTCGCACACAGACTGGAAAAAAACATTCCTGGCTTTATCAAGAGATTAAAAAAATGCCTACCAGTTATTTTTTTAAAAATGTTTAAAACAACAAAACTCAGGAGGTTAAACTGAATAATGCTACAGCTTTATTATATGGATTAAACAAACTAGATATACAGGTTAATTAGTGACCTTTTGTGGTGAAGACAGCTGATATTTTTACGTTTTTAGTCAGACATTAGTAAGGAAGCCTTGGTGGTTTGGTTTTGAGTCAGTCTGGACTTTTTACAGGTAAACTCTGCCATCACAAGTTTTACTACATAATTAAATTTCATTGTGAGCTTGGAGAGAAAGCTAACATGATTTACTTGCCAATTCCCTGAAGCCATTCTGTCTAATTAACTTATTCTCTATCTGTGTTGCGCTTGTACATTGTGCGTGTGTGTGCATGTGTGTGTGTGTGCGTGTGTGTGCGTGTGCGTGTGCATGTACTTGAGGGCAGAGTGAGGACATATTTGAAAAGTTTGGATGCGGTGTGTCAATGAGGGTCTTCACAAGTAAAGATGTGGCTCTAGTTAAACAAGTATACATGTACGGCACACTGGCTTTCTTACTAGTGCCACAGCAATGTCTATTTCATTTTTAAATTTGAAATGTCTTCCAAATTAGTTACTGTCTCGGCTGATATGAGATGATATTTAATATGTCTGTCTGCAGCCTGATTTGTCTTTTTAAGCTCTTGCACATCATTGAATGAAAAAAGGATGACAACGGCAGGAGGAGTCTTACCTTTAAGTTGACTCGCCCTGTAAACTGTCTGTGTGAAGGTGACCCCACTCCCCTCTGTCTCTGCCGAGCAATAAAAACAACTTAGTGTGCATTTCTTCCCTAACAGCAAATTTACAGAGCAGAAGCAGCAGGCTAAATCCATATAATCTCAATTGAAAATTCCCCCTCTGAGTGCACAGACTGCCTCGTGTTATTGTATTTTTGCCTTCTGTTGTTGGCAGTCTGCTTTGATGCTCATTACTCTCTGTCTATAACGGTGATATAAAGTAATATTCATTTCTTTCATCTCCCTCACCCACCCAACATACACAGTAACAAATATATTTACAGACAGTGCTAGGAAGCCTCTGTGGATGCACAATCAAACCTAATTTTCGATGGCACAAATAAAAAAGATCAAATGAAGTGTGAACTGACTGTTAAGCTATTTTTCTACATCATACACCACAATAATACCCAGGCCATCAGACTTCATTACAATGCTGTTAGGAGCTCATGTAAGCACACCTTCTCCTAACACTGTTTCCACGTGTGAGTGACCACAGAAACCGTGAGAGCTTCTGCTGTACTGTAACCCATCAGGAGAAAATCTCAGAGATGTGATGAGTTGCTTGAAGTGACTCCAAATTTAGATGATCCAGCTCAAAGCTTCTACAGCTGTCGTCTCTTCTTTCTGTTCTTCTATCACATTTCTATTCATGAAAGAAGGTCCAAAATAGTGTAATTCTCTGATCCAGATATAGATTAGATGAGCACGAGACAAAAATGCGGTGGCCTGTTGAAGACAAAAATACTACTTACGTTACAAAGGACATACAAAGGTGCCAGATTTTTTTTAAGCAGCAGCATCTGATCTCACAATTTAGTGTCCTGGTAATTTTTAATGAGCTGGTGTTGGAGTGAAAACCTACAGACTGTGTCCCTCAGGCCAGGCTACGGGCCACTTGAAGCTGTAGTTCTAACATCCACCAGCAGGGGCACATACAAAGAAACACTAGGTCATTCCTACTCTGCCCATAAATTTTCCTAATCCTACCAGTTTTCTGGATTATACTGACCCTCTTTCTATACCAGTGATGGTTAGTCTTTAAAAATCATCTTGTCTGCATCATCACATGCGTAAGATTTTTCTGCTGTGACTACAGTACAGAACCACAGTGACCTACATGCCAAGACACTGAAGTAAGTAAAGTGACAAACAAAGTGAATCCACTGCTCCTCATGGATTATTTACTGGTTGCAAATGCACAGGGAGTTGTGTACAGTGATGTTACTTTTCAAGGAGGTTACTCACATTACAAAGGCACATGCATGTCCTTAAAACAAGCACGAACTCACACACACAGAGGCCCAGCTCAGAGTGGCAGTAAGAGAGACTGTCATCCTCAGTAGATTTGGAGGAGAAGCCCTTGACATATGTGTTAAATATTGAATGCAATGTTACTTCACCCGCTTCAAAGAGCCATGCAGCCATGAAAAAGTAATGGCAACAAACAGATTTGTCATTTTTTGTTGGACATGGATTTTATGCCATCATACCAGTTATGTAACACTGACCAACTTAAACTGGGTCAATTTAAATCCAGAAGTGAGCGTTTTAACTGTTAAAAAAATGACTCAGTAAACTATATGTTCACCAGGTAGCTGCTCATGCACCTGTGAAATGTTAAGAGTGAAATGCCAAACTGAGGCATTCCCCTCTTACAATTATAATAGACCAGTCATGTGTTACCAAAGAGGAGCAGAGTTGAGTTAACTATTAGATTTTCAGGAGCTTGTCGTGCATGTATGCAGTGATACTTCAACTGTAAACAGAGCTCATAGTGCTGCACGCAATACTGTATACAACGTAGTAAACAGACCCAGGAAAGTTTAAGTACATATAGAGCTGGATTAACCCACCCATAGAGCTGGAGTTTCCTTGGGCAAAAAAATGGATTGTGGGCCCCATTACCCCCCACTCCCTCCACTCTTTATGCATCCCAGTATCCCTAAAAAACAGGTGAGGAGTTTGGATGGTAGATGGTAAGCATACCATAGCTGCATGTGCAGGTATTATAGAAACTAAGAACTAAAATCTGGGATTCGACATAAACCTGTGGTTTTGCAGAGTTATCAAGTAAAAAAATGAGGTTTAACTGTGAATTATATGTGTACTGTGCATTCATTAATTATTTAGAAAAATATGTCATATCTAACCACAATAACAACAAAAAAAATAAAGGCTTTAAAGCTGGATTTTTTAATTGGAGGTCTCTCAGTAAGATGGGTCTTGCAGTATTCACAAACAAGCTTGCAATTCATTTACTGTAATTATCACAAACTAACTGCCTCATGGTGAATGTGAAGCCTTCGGGCTCCCTCGGGGCCTGGGGCCCCAGGGCAATTGTTCATTTAGTCCAACTTTGGATACATAAAAACTCCACTGTATGTTGCATATTATCAGAAAAATACTCCTCTGACAGAGTCTTTGCTCTTTGTAATATTTTATACGTTGTGCATGCAAAGACTCTGTAAGCAGAGAACAGTCTGCCTAAAAGCTTATATATTTCCAAAACATGGTTGCCAGTAGGACAAATTTATATATGCTGAGGTTTGTATGTAGTGAAAACTGTATTCCTCCTACATGTCATCGCCTGTGAGTGATCACAGCCAGCCTGAGGAAGCGCCCCTGGCAGTGTAGTGGGAGTGAAGCGCCTCCTGTGTTATTTCTCCTCCTCTCCATCCTTTTACGCCGAACCAGAACCATTCTTCGCTCCCCTCCTTCAGGCTTCACATCCGGGTCATCCGCCAGTATCTGTCTCTTGCGTCTGTGTGTCTGACAGAGCAATAATTATTTCATCCACCACCGTGCTGTACTGCAGCCCTCTGCCCGACTGCGCGGCTCGCCGAGCGGACACTGCGCGTGGCGTGGACCGGTAATGATGGAGCCACGGGCGCTGTGAAGCTGCAGCCGGTCGCACAAAGGCAGGGATGAGACGGTAAGGAGGCTTTTCTGTGGGCCAGCCCGCGGTGATTAACTCGCCCTAACGATGTCTAAGAGCCTCAAAAAGAAAAACCACTGGACCAACAAAGTCCACGAAGCGGTGATAACCCGAGGAAAAGAAGGGGAGCTGGGGTTCGAGCTGAAGGGGGGCGCGGAGAACGGCCAGTTCCCCTACTTCGGCGAGGTGAAGCAGGGGAAGGGACTGATCCAGAGCGGCAAGCTGGCCCAGGATGAGCTGCTGCTTGAGGTCAACAACATGCCAGTGGCCGGGCTCACCACCCGGGACGTGCTGGCCGTGATTAAACACTGCAAAGACCCGGTCCGCCTCAAATGTGTCAAGCAAGGTGAGACATGACGAACATGGAAGAGACCAGAAGCGCACCGCCGCGCGGGTTTGAAGTGGAGTATGAGAGGAGTGTGTGTGTGTGTGTGTGTGTGTGTGTGTGTGATATGTGCTGTGTTTTTGTGTTTAGCTGCTTCTACTAAGATGTCATTTGTGC
>JAQNCA010000028.1:10976705-10987036 GCA_029783725.1 Acanthurus tractus
TCTGTCAGGGAAATATCTATAGATGGGATATTTGCTAGTTCATTTGTCCAGTAGCAACACTAACATGAGTTATATGTGTGACTGTAGGCGTGTATACGCTTGTGTATGTGCTTGCTTTGATATCTTTCTATCATCACTGTATGTTTTTGCATGTTTACAGTGTATGTTTTCCTTAACATAGAGCTTAGTTATGCCCTCTGTGGTACGCTGTCTCTTTCTTGTTGGTTGCTCTGGAGGTGTTGCAAATCATTTTGTAATATAAATTGAAATATGAAGGAATAAGAAAGGAATGAGAGAGACAAGAGCCAAGACAGCGAAAAGAGTGAGAAAGATTTAGAAGGCAGTAAGGAGTATCAGAAAACTCTTTACAGTGAGTGTGTAAGTGTGTATAAGGCTTGATGCACATAAGAGCTTACATATGGTATATGATGATGTGAAATGAGTCACAGCCATGCATAAAGCCGAGATGCCTTCAGGCAAAACCAGGAGTGTTCAGGATCAGGGGAACATTGAATTTTTAAAACCAGGTTCATACTGTAAGAGAGAAACCTGATTCGATATATCTGTTTGGTGGACAACAGGACAAGTGTTCTTACTGAGAAGGTGGCAGCTGTTATAAAACCTTTCCTAATGTCTATATGCCTCCTGCTGGGATAAAAGTAAACTGATATCTGTAGACTCTCTACTGCAGATCCTTTCTTTGTCATTTATTTCTGCCTTCTCCCCCCAGCTGTTGTTCTCTTTCCATTGCCACTGTCCTCTCTCTGTGTTTCATCTTTATGTAACCACCACTTCTCTCACTTTGAGGAACATCTTTGCCTCTCACTCACAATCAATATTTAATCACCAAATATATTTCTCTGACATTATGGGTCTTGATTTTAATTAAAATATATATGTGTATTTGGCACAGCATAGTTCGACACCCCTTGGGCCTTCATGTAAAGTACATTTCTCTTGACTGTTCTGTACTAAACTTAGCTGTTCTATGATTTTTTTTTTTTTTTACTTTGCTTATATTCCTGTGTTTGTAACTGGGCTGTTTGCACCAATATGGGTAGAATGATACACCTCGGGTTGTTTTCATGCAGATCATGCCAATCTGTACAGTTTTTGGTCATTATTCTATCAGGAAATTGTACCTGTGTGTTGGCAAATTTAACTTAGTGCAAAAGCAGCTGTAGTCAATTTTTGCTTGCCTGTATATAAATTAATTAATTTATTAGCAATTATCAAATAAAAACAAAGACTATAGTTAATTGTGACTTAAGTGAGATGCTGAGGGTTCTTGTTGTGGCTCTCCAGCAGCTTTTTTCAGTAACTTGCCTTTGAAAAATTGACTCTGCTTGAGCTTAATGGGAAATGTTGTCCTTCTTTTTTAACTTACATTATATAGCTACAGCTTTCAGCAAAATGGGTGCATTAGAGGTATGCCCATTTTAAGCAAAAGATGCAGACTGGCTCTGTCTTTGTCCAAGGAGCACACTTTGCTCCCCTAGGTGGCAAATTGCAGATTAATATACTGTATATTCAGTTCCTTTTTATTTGAGATGAACCTTGGGTTTACGCAGGTGTGGTCGATAAAATAGATCTCAAGCATAAATAAATGCTTCAGAACGTGGTTAGACTTTATATACAATCATTAAATCTTGGAGCTAAGATGAAAGCCTTTATGAAACCAGTGCAGACAGGTGGAAAGCTTAAAATCAGAGCACACCGTAGCATGAGTTGTTGTAGAACATGTCTGATATTCTAGTGTCACAGAAAAATCTGGCGTCTTGTATTTAATGACAGCTATGTAAGCTATGTAAAAGTCTATGGGCCCTATTGCACACTTTACGCCATGCGCCAGTGGTGCATTGGGCTGGGAAAGTTTAAAATTTATTCAGGGGAGTTTCCAGGTCAACCATAGAATTATCTCATCAGTTCATAGGTGTTTTATGGGTGTTTCTCTGGCCAAAAATGCATGAAGCAATGGGAGAATCCGCTTCCTTTTCCTTTAAAGACGGGTTCCGCCATGCGCCAGTGGCGTAGGCGTATTGGTATCGTACATCCAGCGCAAACGGCTGAACTACAAGGATTTATTCATTCATTCATTCATTCATTTATTCAGCTGCATAGGGACAGCGCTCATTGAATGTATTGTGTCAGACAGCTCTCAGCTAATTCCCCAGTCAAATCATTTAAAAAGCAAATATTTACATATTTTGTCATATCTATCTCAACACTATATTTTTTTGCATACACAGGCAAATGCTCCCATACACAGGCATGCACGTATGCATACATGCAGGCACACACTAGAAAATGAAATTCATTTTGTGAATACAATACATGTGGTAATTAGTGGTTGACGGACTGTTTTTCTTTCGGCCGCTTGTTGATATTAAATTCAGACAAAGAAAGGCAATTCAGCTGTGAGGAGACAGAACTCTTGGCTCAGTGTTCATGTTATAGATAATTATTATTTAATCCTTGTTTTTCTGATCAAATAAATGTTGTTTTACATCTGTGCCAAAAGTTTAGACCAGATTTTGGCTGGTTTGAACTCCTGGCACATTTGACCTTGTTCCGCTGGGTGTACGATAGGAAACGCGGCAGGACACGGCTCCATTCCGCCTTCATTCTCAGACCTCCTGCCCCTCGGCACGCAGACCCGGCGCAAGTGGGTTTGCTATCGTACACCTGTGGCGAAAATGACATTTGCACCGGGTGTACGATAGCAAAGACACCTGCACCACTGGCGAAAATTCAAAATTCAAAATTCACTCATCTTTTACTCCAATTAAAAGGACTTAGTGGTCAGCCATGTTGCTCCACTAGAGGCATCTCTAATTGCTCAGTAGAGCATGGAATCTTGGGATTATTTTTAGGCTACAACATTGTGGTTCTTAAGTTTTTTTACATTCATCTTAATAATCAGTTCAGGAAAACCATCAGTCATTCCTGTAGTTGTCAATATCTAAATTGATCAGCAAACGGAAGAAGCCTGAACTGCTCTGCACAGTTTGAGTTTCACCCACGTCCTCCAACATCACTCAACTGAACTTTTGTTCTCAGGACAGTAGATAAAACAGTACAAGCAACAATATGTAACTTTTCCACCTTAAAATAGTCATTTTAGGGCTGCCATTTAGCTCACTCGGTAGCGCACCCAGCGCGGCCCATATATATGCGAGGCTCCGGCCTCTGCACAGCGGTCGTGAGTTCGAATCCGGCTCCAACCAATTTGCTGCATGTCACCCCCTCTCTCTATCTCCCCATTTCAACTCTGTCCTATCAAATAAAGGCCAAAAAGCCCAAAAAATAATCTTTAAAAAAAAAAGAAAATCATTTTAAAATCATTTTAATGTTAAGGTGCGGTGTAACAGGTTTACTGGGCTCAGCCACTCAGCCCTCCTGTAGCTTGTTACTGTGTTGTATCACTTTGAGCCGTGGACAGAGGTTTCGAAACCAAAACATAACAATGCGCTTAACTAGGTCTCACAAAACCGTAATTTTGGTGAAACTGTGTCATATTTTCTGGAGGAAATTCCCTCTGGTTTTCCCTGTCCTACAACTGCTCTGCCTAAATTCTGTGATTCACAGAGGTTCATGAAAGCATCGAGGCTTCGTAGCTGCAGCTACATTATGCAGCAGTGTTGCCTTTCTCTTGCTGGCCTTGCCAGCAGGAGTTTTCTCAGACAGGCATGTAGTTGTTGGCAACAGCAAGTCTAAAGAAAAAGCTACAGGCAGACACAAAACTGGACTTGTTGCTGTTGAACAGTAAATAGCTTCTTACTTAGTTATGTTTCATATGTTGTGGCTCTTGCTAGATGTATGGCTGGGTCAGAAATGATGTCTACTGACTAGTCTTTAAAGCCAAATGCGTGCTTTGACAGAAGATTAGCATATAACATGTTTCTTTGTAGATTCTCACTCATCCAGGTCATGTTTATCTGAAGAGTCAAAAAAGCAAGTCAACTGGACTGTGTTTGGTTTGTTGGGAAGACGTTTCACTTCTCATCCAAGAAGCTTCTTCAGTTCCTGAAGGAGGAACTGAGGGAGGAGAAGCATTATGGCACTTGTGTTAGACCCCATATGAAGGAAACACAACATCAAGTTTCTGAACTGAAGAAGCTTCAGTTCAGGAACTTCAGGAACTGAAGAAGCTTCTTGGATGAGAAGTGAAACGTCTTCCCAACAAACCTAACACAGTCCAGTTGACTTGCTTTTTTGACTCTTCACATATAACATGTTATAACCTGGTGTCTCTCTAGTTCAGGTTGTGTTAGCTTGGCGTGCTGATCTGAGTTTCCACAGAAGTATTATTGTTTTGAACAGCAACTTGCTTGAACTTTGTCACAAGGAAAAACACATGTAATGTTGTGGGCACTAACTTGCATAAAAACACATTTCTACATAGTGGGGCTTTAATGTGCTTCTTTTTTCTTGAGTTCATAAACATCTTTGATGATGCCTTTTGTTTGTTCATTTGTTTGATTGTTTTTGTTTGTTTGTTTGTTTTACATGTTCCCATTCTGTACTTTGCATGTGAAACTCTTAACGGATATGAAAAGGAAGCAAGAGAACAAACTTTTTAGCTGCTCCTGTCATTATGTTAGCCCAGGCGGGCATTTTACTTCCTTTGGCAATCTGTGTAGTTGAGTCCTGATGTCTCACTGTACCTCAGTGTAGAGTTATCCACACCCTTACCAATCTAGAAGAACAAGTGTAACTTAATTCTCTTTCTCCCATTCCAAAAATGGGTTATGGTTATGTTTTTCCATGATCACTGAAGGACTGGACCCAGACAGCAATAATGACTGAAAAATAAATCCACTTTAAATTCCTGGAGTTACATTTCATAATTGGAAGACTGTCCTATAGGGTGCATGATGGACCGAGAAAAATATTGCTGAAGTAAAGAGATGAAGTGGAAGTGCAGCAATGGCACTGGCAATTTATTGGTTGACTCTGTTTTTACACTATGGAACACTGAGGAAGTATGTTTATTCATGTTTTAAGGCAGGCAGGTCCGAGCTGTCTGAAGGGCTCTACTTGTAGCTACTTTGCCATTTGCCTTACATTTTCAGTGGAAATCATCTGTTTACAAAAGTGGTAAACCTTGGTTTGGCCAGCTTCATGTTGTGTTTCCTTCATATGGGGTCTAACACAAGTGCCATAATGCTTCTCCTCCCTCAGACAACTTCTACGGCACACCGAAACCTCCAGCGGAGCCGTCCCCCGCAGCACCTCCTCTGAATGTAAGTGAGGCCCTGCTGCCCGGAGCCCGGCCCAGCGCCCAGGGCAAGAGGAAGAGGAACCAGTCAGTTAGCAACATGGAGCAGCGTGCCAGCCTGGAACCACCTGAGGAGGAGGAAGAGGAGAGCCCTGTTGTCAATGGCAACGGTGTGGCCATCACGCCAGGTACTGTAGGAAGAGAAAGAAAAACATCAGTTTTCTGTTTTGACGTTTTTATACCAATTCTGTCGAACTTGATAAAGAAATTACATTCAAACACAATCCGGTTCCCAAGTGCTGTGACCATAGTGATATTTATAGCATGTCTATGTGAGGAGAAGGTCTTGTACTGTTGTGTGAAACCAGATAAACAAGTTAGTTTTCATAGTAATTGTTTTCTCTTTATTATCTCTTATGAACACACATCACAAGTCACTTTACTCCTTTAGTACAGCTTTGTGTCTGCAGTTCATAGTGTCCAGCACATGCTGATGGATCCAAATCCAGTACTCTGACCAGTCTTATAGATATTAAAAGACTCTGCTTGCAAAAAACATAAACTGCACAAGTTTTCAGTAACATTTATAACAGAATACACAAGGGCACCTTGTCCATAGTCACATTTTGGTTTCAGTGGCCATCTCTCTTTCCTCTCATTTCTCTGTCTCTCTGCTGTATTTGCTCTTCTGCCACTGGCCTTTGTCCTTGTTTCTATTAATACCACAGCTCTCCCCACTCTCTTCCTCGCCCTTACCATCCTCTTCCTTATGACCTCTCTTTCTTTTTTGGTCTCTCTGGTCCTGTCCCTTCTGCCCTCTGTTTTCCCTTTCCATTTTCCCATCTTTCTATGTAATCTTTGTTATTTTGGCATGTCTTATTGTCCCTGCTTTATTCTCTCACTGTTGTGTGTTCTATTAAATCTCTGTAATTTACGGCTTATGCCACATGGGCCTGACTGGAATGAGAAGTTTCGGATGTTCACATGGTTAAAAAAAGAAATGGTCTTGACAAAATAACTTCCTTGCAACACTTGCCCTAAAAAATACATTTAAGAAAATATTATTGAACTCACTCTGGTTGAACAGTTAAGTCAAGACAGAAAACCATTTGTAGTATGAGTCCAAAAAGATTTGGATCCTCAGCCCCAGCAAGGACTATGACATATGACACAAACTGAAGGAATTGGGATTTCCTGGGCACATATTTAAATTTGACCCTGGTATGACTTTTTCTTTTTTTTTTAATTGTTATTTTTCTGTTGCAGTTTGCTTCTATATAAAAAGTCCCAATATGAATAAAATAGGATTATATTGTTTGGTATTCTTCTTCTCTATCAGATACTCAGCCTTAGTTAAATTCGATGCCACCTGCTTTTCTCCTCACTCTAAAAACCTATCCCTGTATCTCTGACTCAGTCTCTGACCCCTAAAGTCTCTGTCTTTACTTGTTTCTCCATTTCTGACATCCCCATGTTGTTTTCTCCTCATGCTCATTGTCCTCAAACCCCATCTCTCTCTGTCTGTCTCTCCCTTTTTCTCCTGGGGGTTCATAGCTCTGCAGTGGCTTGGCTCTGACTCATCATGCATGGCGTTTGCAGTGTGCATCCAGGTTTGCATGTGTGTAAGTGTATGTGAGAATAACAGTCTGTGTGTGTGTGTACTTGTGTGCGTGTGCCACAGAGTCCAGTGAACATGAGGACAAAAGCACAGATGCCTCTGGGGAGGTTGCTGTTGAAGCGTCCATCCAAGCCCCAGCCTCCATTGAGCCCCCCACCGAGGGAGAGGAGGCCCCAAAATCTCCCTCTGAATCCCCTGCCAAAGTTCCAGACGTGGACGAAGAAGAGCTAGGTCCTCTGCCTGACAACTGGGAGATGGCCTACACCGAGAAGGGGGAGGTCTACTTCATAGAGTAAGAGAAAAGGATGTTTCAAAAAATATATATTGAGATATTTAGAATTTAAAAAAAAAAAAGAACTCTTCAATAACAGCATGTTACCCAAAGTCTGTTGCTGTTGAATTCAATATTTAAAATGTAAATGACAAATGTTATACCAAAAATAATCAAAATAATATTAAAACATATTAAATCTAATACACCTTACAAAAAGCTCCTACTTTTAATAAAATGGTTTAAGTGTAGCCGGATGTATCAACTTTAGCTCTGGCCTTTGTGTTAAATAATTGATGTAACTTGATACTGCTAATCAGACACACAAGATACACAAACACCAGTGCGCACTTTTGCCCTCTTCTGCTCACCCTTACTAATTGGTGACTAAGGGCTAATTAGTGGGAAAATGGCCATTTAGTTACCTTAGAGATCCCCTTGTTTGTCTTTGCCCCCACCACACACACACACTCTTACATACAGGTTTCTGTTACTTTACACACGTCTTTCTGTTACAATATCAGTCAGTCTCCCTGACCTCTTTTTGCCTTTTTCCTCTCCTTTTTCTAATTTCACAATTCTTTTTTCTCCTCCAGTCACAACACCAAAACAACATCATGGTTGGATCCTCGGCTCGCCAAGAAAGCAAAGCCACCAGAAGAATGCAGGGAAGACGGTATGTCTGAATGACCTATTTAGCTGTTTGCGAAACAAAAGATGTTTTGTAAGCTTTAGTTCGTGTTCATGAGTTGGAGTTCATCTTAGGGTGTTTGTGTGTCGTCTCTGCATTTCCCACTGTTTATGTATCAGTGTTGTTTGCTCCTGACTCACTTTTTTCCAAAGTGTTTTTCATGCTCAACAAAAAGAGTACAAAAATTCTATGTTGTTTGAGGCAATTGTTAGTTGGCTTTATCAGGTTTTTTGCAGGCTTTGAGAGGGTTACTCACATCAAATGAAATTTTTTAACTCCAGAAAAAATGAACTTGACAAATAAATTAACCTTTTTTAAATTAGTTGTTAAAAATGGGGCATAAATGTGGAGTACAGCCAGTGCAGCTGCCCTGGTGGCAGGGAGATGACAGGGCTGTTTGTTGTGAATGCAATCAGAAAGGCAACAAATCTCTGCTGTGGTTTTAGGAAAATAGTTGTCACAAAGTTGCATTTTTTTCTACATGGACTACAAAAATTTGAAATAAATTATTAAATTAAATGTATATTTTATTTTTTTGTACTTTTGTCATAAACAGAATTGCAATAATGATTGCTGGGTAATACATATGTTGATGTTGTCAAATTTCAAGGTTTTTGATCACATGACTAGAAAAGCAAGCTGAGCATGTTTTTGAGCACAGAGAGCAGTCATGTCCTTGAAACCTTAAAGTGGCTTTAAGAACAGACAAGAAAAAAGAACAGAGGGAAAAGGTGGCAAAGCTCCCTGAATTAGATCTTTTGGTTTTTTCATAATTGGACCACCCACCCACAGGTGACCCCCATCCTTGCAAAAATGCAGCTGTTTGCTGCATGGATGCTAACCTCAGTGGTGTGTAGGCAATCTTGTAGCAGGTGACATAAGGGCCCATGATAGCTTGCACTGGGCAGAGTTTCCATTTTAAAGTAAGTGGCTGTACCTTACTGGTAACATCTGTTAAAGTCTGACAGTTTAAATCTCATCAATCATAAAATGCAGTAAAATTGTTAACCTATAAATACAGTTAAAACTGTATTAAATTAGACTAAAATTAAATTTCTTTATGTCTTTAGGGTTAGCTTAGTTGTCATTGCCTGTCTTCATTTTTGATTTTTTCTTTCTATAAATCCTTTTGTCACTGAATTTTCTAATTTAATTATATGCCTCTGAAGAGGGAACAAGAGTCACTGTTCAATGGCTTTTACAGTGAGGTAAGTAGACCAGCAACAGCAGAGAGTCTGCCTGGATAAACAGCGTGTCAAGGCAAACATCCACTTAAATCAACTTTTCAAACCCAAAAGTTTAACGATAAACTCTGATTTATGATTTATTCCCACCAAACCACAGATGATGATTATTGTACCACTTGTTGAAGACTAACAGTTAACCAATAGTAGACTGTTTTGGTGAGCTTTCTTTTGTTTCTGTCAACTTTGAATGATGTGTATTACTACTTATTAACAGGGTGATAATTTCTGGGTTCTGTAAAAGAGACAAGCTTAAGTTCAGAAAGTTTATTGTTGTAATTCTCTGTTTAATAAGAAAAAATTTATGCAAAAATGGTTCCTTTCTTGACATTTTGTGAGTTTATTTTGTTAATATGTGCAAGAGTTTAATTTTGATTATTTTTAATTAAAATTAATTGATTTAATTTTAAATTGTCAGCAAATCCCATAGAACAACCTAATCAGCAGTGTTTTAGCCTCTATTCCAAAGCCTTCTGTCTTAGCTACCTCATCTGTTAAGAGGAAAGCCTATTTGCTCTGTTAAAGGTGCAAATCTTAAAAAATTAGTCACAAAATAGTGCATTTCGGGGTATTTTACAGCCATGAATTAATTCACGTTTAGTGCTGTATTGCATTGATTCACACATAGGTTAATAATATGCTATTTTGTTCATTTTTTAAAATCTTTTCCAACCTATTTATCATCTCAAAGCCCCTCATGTTTATTTTGTGGTATCATGACAGGGTTTAAGTTTCTTAGGTGAGTACTTACAGCAGATAGATGGTATATATGAGACTGAGTCATAGTGTGTTTTTAATAATTGGCAAACAAGAAGACGGGCTATATTACAAGGAAAAAGCTACTTCGTACTCCGTTCGAATCAGAAGAAGCAGCTATTTGGAAAAAAAAAAAGTTCAAAACCGAATTATCAGTTGCTAAAATTAAGAACAGTAATTTGCTGCAATGTGGAGGCCAGTGATTATATCTGTCCTGATGAAATAGAGTCCCGTGGTGGTTTAGTGGGATCAGATATATTAGATCTTAAAGGAGGTGATCTTAAACCTGCCGTCAGAGCCTTTGGTCAGCAATTGAGGTTGTGATGATATTCACCACAGTGAGATCTGAATCAATGCTGTGTCTACCTTTCCTCTGTTCCTTCAGTTTTCTCCCTCCTCCATTCTCCCTTCTGCACTCACGTTTCTCTACCCCCTTTCAATCTCCCTCTCATCAATTTTACTCCTCTCTGTCTCTTTCTCCCCCACCTTCAGTCTGTCTCTCCCTCTCTTCCTCTGGCCAGTAAAGGGCC
>JAQNCA010000028.1:10997820-11009228 GCA_029783725.1 Acanthurus tractus
TTCATTCATTCATTCATTCATTCAGCTGGACAGGGACAAAGCCCAATAAATGTATTGTATCAGACAGCTCTCAGCTAATTCACCCCTTAAGTCATACCGTTTTGAAAGCGAACATTTCCATATTTTGTCACATATTTTCCATATTTTTTGAGGGGGGCTCACATAAATGAAAAGTAGGTGTGTGCGCGTGTTGGTCAAACACGAGATACACAGACTCCCATATGCATGCTTTTTATTTCAAAATGTGGACTTTGTGATTGAAAATATTTTCCAAGTACACTTTACTAACTTTAATAAATGTGTCCAGAGCAGACTTAAATATTTTACACTGCTGAGAGGCAAAAACAGAAAAGAACAGTGTGTGTGATTGTGGAGACATGGGTAAGCACATTGGCCAACTGTGCCTTATCTTATGGTGCAGGCTGTTTTACGTTTGTGCCTTGCACTCAGACTAGGTCTTGGCTGGTCTAAGCGCAAGGCGCATTTGACTTCAGTGCGCCGGGTACAAGCAATGCCACCTGCTCTACTGGTGCATCGCGTTTTTGCCGGTTGTACAATAGGGCCCAGTAGCTTTTAGCCATTGTAAATGTATGGAACATGGTTGGCTACACAGCAGCACCAGCTGTCTCAAATGAAAATAATGTAGCATATATTTGATGATAAGGATAGCAAGCTTAACATTTGTTAGCAACATTGGCACTTTTAATGTTAAATTGTTTATGTAACATCAGGATGAATTGAGCTTTTGAAATAAATATAAGTTGGACAGTGTGTTTCCTTTTGTCAGAAAAGGCAAAACACACTGTTGGCATCTAGTTTTTGCAAATTGACTCTCTGAGTGTTTTATATTGCAAAGATTGGTTTTGAGATTTTTACAGAAACAAATCACAAGTTATGCCCAGTCTTAAAAAGCTGCTGTTGGTAAAAGTAATAGGCTCAAAGAAGGATCTACAGTATGAAGCCATATGTGTGCTCTGCTGTGAACCTGCTAGCTGGCCCCATGCCTGACACGGCTGGTGCCTAAACAGCTCATTTAGAGCCCATTTCAAAGCTTGGATTCCTCCTTCCTACTCTCAGCGCCTGCTCTCTGCCTTTATGCCTCTCCCTCTGCCTATCTGTTTCTCTTTTATCTGGAATCCATCTCTTTCTATTTTATCTTTATCTCTCTCTTTGTCTTTCTAGCTTACCCTTTATTGTGCTTCCTTATCTAACCATGTCATCTGACACTTCTCCTCTGCTTTCAGCCTCAGTATATTTTCATCCCTTTCCTCTTTCTACCTTTCTTCTTATTCTCTCATCATCCCTCTTTCCGGGCCTGTCAGCCCTTTCCTCCCTCTCTGTTCTGATTTCTCTCTCGAACTCGCCCCTCTTCACTCTGTGACATTGCCAGAGACGCTCACATACATGCGTGCACACACATACATTCACACTCACGCATGCACACAGTCACAGAGTCACAGACAGGCACACCCTGGCTGAGATTAACTGGCGTATTTGTGCTGTGCAGGATTGCTTTCAGGGATTGTGTATTCTTGTGCATGTGATATGTATGATGTGTGTTTATGTACTGTATGTCCATACTCATGGGAGTGTGCTTGTGTGTCTGCATGTGTGCATATTTGACAGAGAGTGCCTCCAGAAGTGTGAAATGGAGGATTTGAGGCAGTTGCATTTGTCATGGGGCTCTGACTTTAAAGCTGAAATCCATAACTTTCCGCACATTCAAACTACAGCGGAGATGACAGAGTATCTAGTGTTATATTTGTAAAGTTGCTTCGCCATGTTGTGAGTGAAGTGAACATAAAATTTATGGTTATAACAAAAATTAAGATTGCACACCACAGCACAGGACTTTATTCATTCAAGCAAGCATATAAGTAGTGGTATATTTTTGTGTTTTGTTCCCAACTGGTCTCCAGAATAACAGGAAGGTGCAACGTCATGATGAATCATGCATGAGCCACTTGTGAACATGACTGTGTGCATCCATTCAAATATTAAGATTTTCCTGTTTTAGAGTCTCTGTGGATGCTAGTGTGCACCAGATAGTCGGATGTCATTTTCACAGAGGAACACCAAAACACTGGCCCTGTCTCTCGCCTTCCTCTATGTCCCTCTTATACACTCATAGATTGCCTGTAGTGGCAGCAAACCGATATCATATTTATGTTTCACTTAAGAGCAACAGTGTGCTTGTTACTACAGCATGTCCTTGTATTGCTGAGATTTGATATTAATGGCAACGCACAGTGGCAGATAGTATTTCTGCAGCACACGTGAGCCACTGAGACCAGGTCTGTGTACCTTTTAACTTATTTAAGTGTAGGTTTGACTGATGATGTTGTGTCCCTCCTATCTCCTTCCTGCTCAGGTGATGTCATTGTATACATCAATGACATCTGCGTGCTCGGCACCACACATGCAGATGTGGTCAAGCTTTTCCAGTCCGTACCGATCGGACAGAGTGTCACACTAGTACTCTGTCGAGGCTATCCTCTGCCCTTTGACCCAGAGGACCCAAGTGGTGCCGCGAGCACCTCCCTGACACCCATCGGCCTGGAGCACCGTCCCCTGGTGGTGAACGGCCGCAGCAGCTACGACCCCTACCTAGAATATCTGTCATTGAGCTCCCAGCTGCCCCCTCAGGCTTTGGCCCAGGCAGGGGCCCCTCACCCTGGGGACACACATCTAGATGGCTCATCCCTGCCGCCCACCACACCTGGTTCGGCATCAGCACTTACACCTCATGATGACAATGTGTCCATGGCCTCCTCAGGGACCGCAGGGGTTGCTGGGGCAACAGCACAAGGGGCAGAACTCCTAACAGTTACTATGGTGAAAGGGTCTGAGGGCTTTGGATTCACCATTGCGGACAGTCCCACTGGTCAGCGAGTAAAACAGGTGATATATCATGATGGTCTGTAAAGCTCTTTATTTATTTAGTAGACTATAAAAAATCCAGAAATAAAGATTTTGACCTGTTCGATGTTTTACCCATATTTCACTGTTTCAGGAAGTCAGTTTGTCCTTTCAGGAGTGCGATCTCAATTAGCTAGACTCAGTAAACACACATTACACTCACATTTAACTTGAGGCAGAGTTAAAACAGCTGGTCAAGGTAAATACAAGTAAGTAGAAAGTTGTGGAGATATGAACAAAGTAAGCTTAGCCTCTGAGTGATTTGCTATCCACCATACAGTAATGAATGCAGACTAGGCTATAAAAAGTTATTCAATAAAAAATCCTCATCTACTTACTCACAATCCTAGCTATGTAGTAAAGATTAATTAGACACACTGAGTTACGATGTGATGGACAATTCTACAAGCAGGAGGAAAAATATGTATCCATAACTGGTAAAATTGAAAATTTCTTGAATAAAGTTGCAATAGTTTTTTCCTATAAACAATTTTTGAATATTCTTGAATTTGTTTCTGAAACGGCTCAAATAATCTTACCCCACTGGTATATTTCCAATCATATATGATTTTAGAGATCAATAGACAATGACAGGAGGATGATTAATTAAGGTCTCTCAATTTAAAAATCAACAATATACAAGTTTTCCAC
Organism: Acanthurus tractus; assembly: GCA_029783725.1. Classification (NCBI taxonomy): domain Eukaryota; kingdom Metazoa; phylum Chordata; class Actinopteri; order Acanthuriformes; family Acanthuridae; genus Acanthurus; species Acanthurus tractus. Next base: position 11,001,391 of record JAQNCA010000028.1, read on the forward strand.
TCCAACCTTAGCGAATTAATTACATATGGTAGACAAAAGAAGTTGTTTTGTTGTCAAGATCTGAAAGCACCACATAATCTAATGGGGCCAGTTAGATTGTGTGACTGCAGCTGTGTCACGTTGTTGCGGTGCAGGTGCTGGAGCCAGGCTCACAGGGTGCGTCAGGGCTGATAGAGGGAGACCTGATCCTGGAGGTGAACCAGCAGCCAGTGGCTGCTGCTGGACATGGACGAGTGGTGGAGATGCTTAAAGAGTGCCCTGTAGGAGCAGAGGCCACACTCCTCATACAAAGAGCAGGAACAGGTGAGAGACAGAAAAGTTTCTTAACTTAATTACAAATATTTGTCTGCTTGGTGATTAGTTTATTTGCTTTTTGTATTCTCTTTCTATTGTTTATTTATAAGGACTTTAAAGAAATTGTGGTGTCAAGTGAATAGTGACAAAAGAACCAGATACTGTATGGTGCAAATTGATAATTAAAGCAAGTTGATGGTTATACACTGCTTTCTTAGGGCTGAAGCATGTTTATTGTGTCTTGTTTGCATGTTGTTCACTTTGTCTAGACAGTCAAAATTCAACTCCTCAGCACCTAGTGTTGGTCCTTGATCTATTTATTTCAGTAATGGTGGCATAGCTGATTACGATTCAGTTACAATCAAATCATATGTGTCAGTTAGGTTTCTTTTAAAAAACAGGATAATTTTAGCAAAGATAAAGAAGGGTTCAGTGCAAGAGCAATTGCCCGGCTAAATATAAGCTGGCTTCTGATTGACATCCACAAATATCATGTCACTGTTGTATCTTCAACCCCAGCTGCAGCTTTTCAAAAGAGAAGTCGAGTGAAATTGACAGTAAGAGAGAAAGAGATTTTGATAATGACAGTGTTCTATTTCTGAACACATTCATATTATAGTGGCTGCTTATTTGGATTTTATTTCAATTTGCAGGATATGAACAATTTTGCCTGGTGCAAAACTGGACAAATCATCATGGAATCTCTTGAAATAACAACATTGTTTTCCTAAAAAGAATAGTAGCTGAGGGTAAATTTAAATGATTTCTGTAGAAAAAGAACATTTTATATTAACAGTTAAGTGCAGGATAAATACATGAGTAAAGAGCTACCAGACATCTTCAGTACGCACTAAAAAATGGAAACGGAGAAATGAAATGATCAGCAATATTATGTTGAAGTATTTCATGTGCTGACTCATTCAGAAAACAGTCGGAAGATCAAAAGCGTTGTAAGCAGATGTCTTCTGTGCGTGTCACACCATGTGTTATCAGTGTTTTTCCAAATGCGGCTTTATCGCCAACGTCTCATGGTCGTTTTGCGCTGAATCAGAGTGGAGTAACACAGGGAAGTGTTTTTTTTTTTTAAATACAGCAAATCAAGAGAAAGATTACATTTCAAATGCATTGGAGAGTTGGGATGAGAGGTAGAGTTAGTCTCACTGTTAGGTGTAGCACTGCTGTAGGTAGAGATGGCACCAGCACTGCTGTGGGGAAGCTGTCTCATTCCCACTGGGGCCTCTCACCCTTAAAATGAAATACAGTCATTTTACTGTAACATGCTTTGGACAGAAATAATTGTGGAGTGTTTCATCAAGCTGCACAGTTTGGCATGCTATTTGGCTACCTGTACTGACTGTACTCTCTAAAATAATTTCGCTTTGATTATACCAACGGCATTTTCGCTGTGTTCTGGATCCATGTGTGGTCTGCTCGCTGTAACCAGACAGTGCCTCATGAAAAAAGATTTTGGATTTAGACTTCCTGACACAACCTGTAAAATAAAATCCAGTTCCTTTTCCTCCTCCTAGTGCTCCTATTAGTTCCTGCAAGAACTATCATGCCTGGATAAAAACAACCAGTCAGAGCTAGCTAATTTTTTGAGTCTGACGTTTGAGTTGTCAAATACTGGCACCTTGGGTCTAGAGGCAAACATAAAAGCATTCATTCTGCAAAACGGCCAACTGTACCTCACAAGACGAGTGTGACAAAGAGGAGATCTAAATCAAAAAGTTTTAACGAAATGCAAGCACTTCACAATTTATGATCTTCAACCTTCAATCTACAAATTCTCAGATATATCACATCACATGTCTCAGTCAGGTTGACCTCCCACCATCCTGTCTGAGTCTGAAGCCCTCTTTACTCCTGGTATAAACATGAATAATCTGATCCAAAGTTCAAATACAGGTCTGAATGTATCCAATAAACACTGAGGACACATAAAGATCTGATCACTAAGATCAAATTTAGAGGTGATCCATGCAGCGTATGGGCATTGTCTTTAAGCAGTGAATATGCAAATGTGTCTTGGGCCACAGTGAAGAACCTCCCATTCCACTGACATCCTGTGAGTAAGCTGTAGTACCTGCTTATTTGTGCAGAGAAGAGAAGCAGCCACAACAAGAGGGAAAATGAATTCTGATACCTGTCAAATGTTGAATCCCTTTAAGCAGATTAACTTGCCTTTAATTTTCTGCACGTTCAGTGATTTGCCTTCTGTATAAGGGAAGGCAGGAGACTGTTGCATGCCCTCAGTCCAAGAGAGTAAATCAAAATTGAGTTGTTTAGTAGCAGAAAAGAAGCATAAGAAAAATACATCATTAAGATAAGTTTGAAATGCAGAGTTTTTATAATACTGACAAAATGACATGGACCATTTTCTCACATCTTCTATTTCCTGCAAGATTGGCCACCTGCAAGGAAATTAAATTGCACAGTTGAAAGCTTTATTTGTTTGACATCTGCTCTTGGACTGATTCTCTAAAAGGTTTTCTGGTCCCAGGGTCAAACTTGACTTGATAATTACCCAGGGCTGCCTATAACACTGAGCCCTTGGCCGTCTGATGAACAAACATGCACACACACATGCTCAACTCCACAATGATTTACCATACAGCATCGTGCAACAGCTTGGATGAAAGCGTTTAGAGAAACAAAGTTCATAAGTTCACTGTTAGCTTTTGATGTGCCACCCAGAAGCTTAGCTGTTCACATTATTACGCTTATTTAGTCATGAAGTCTGTAGTTTTTGTAGATAAATTGCCAGGAGTGAAGAGTTAATTTGCATTGTTTCTGAGATGATAACAGAACAATAAAAAGGAATTACAGATACACCCTTTTTGCACTGCTTCCTTTTCATGGATTGTATTTCATTAGGGATGAAAACAATCAGTCTCATATGCATCTCAGGTTTAATTAATTGAAGTGTGGCAGGAGTTATTATTGTAGGCCTGAAAAGCAATCAAAAATGTTAACATGATTCATCGTAATATCTGATGTAGGCACCACAGAGCAGTGTGCAGATTTAACACCAGTGCTGTTGTCTGCAGTCTCAACAGTGTATTTTTTGACCAATACATGTTTATTAATGAACTGGCACCTGCTAAATATATTGTTTGCAAAATTATAACTATAGATACAGAAAACAACCCTGCTGTATAGGTGACTGCACGTCAGCATGCATGCACTGATGTGTACGTGAGCGGCTGACATCAAACGTTGTGGTGCTGAGCAGCCAAGCATCTTATGGCCATGCAGAGCCAACTTCTGCCACCTGGTGGTTAACCTTTGCAAAGACCAACACAAACACTAATTTTTCACACCCATACACACTATTTAAAAAGATGCTGAAATTATCCATACAAATGCGATTGTTATACACATCAATGCATCATCAAATGTACAAATTCATACTGATATTGACATAAAAACACATTCACACTGCTTGAAATAGATATCTTTTTAAATGCTGAGCTGAATGTCCCTCCCTTCCCCCAAAGATGCCATTTCCTCCTTTAACCTCACTAGTGCCTATCAAACAACTTAGGATAACGGCCCCACAGGGACTATCAGCCTGACATACCAGGAACCTCTCTTTCTCTGTGTATGTGTCTCTCTTCTCTCTGCAGGGTGAAAAAAAACACAAGGTCCTTTACTGTGACTCAGATGTACAAATGTCAGGAATGTAAAAAGCATTTTTGCTTTCGCAGATGTAGGATTTCTGCAGAACATCAATTGAATTTAGCTTACACACATGATTTCAAATGTGTGACTGAGAGCATTGGTGCTTTGTGTATCACATGCAGGGTGTTAGACTTCTGCGGCTTGTATGTGTGTGCATTTGTGTGTGTGTGTTTGTGTGTGTGTGTTGCTGTGTGAGTGTTTGTCTCGGTTTCTGACTGCTATAGCGTGGGCACTCTGCCAGAGTTCCACAGAGCTCTGGTCGTGTTCACAGCTCCATCCCCTGACATCCCAGTTTGACGCAGAGCCAACCACAGACTAGAGACATTATGCGCCACCAATGAGGATGCAGATCATGGCTGTGAAAAAAAAAAGGGGGTGTCAGGTTGCACAAGCCAATCAGGCTGATCTGAAGGCTTTCCAGAACTCAGCAGGCTAGTCTGTGAGTCCGGCTTGCCAGACTGCCTGACCATTGATTTGTGAGAGAGGCGACATGAAGCCTCTTTACAAGTCATTCATTTGTAATTCATCAGCATTCACACAAGTCCCCCAAACGCTCATACATGCCGTTGAATTATATTAGCATTTAAATTAAGCTTGAATGCATCTTCAGTATTGGTGGACATTGCCTGGAAGCTCATACTTGTTTCCTTCAGTGGGTCATAAAAATAAAGTTTCCTGAGATTAAGTCATTAGAAATCCTTAAAGGGTTCCCTTAAGGGCCCCTATTCCCTGCAGAACATGGTTATTAGTCCTAACCTCCCACAGAGCCCTCCCTCTGCCGCTGCCACTGTGCTGAATCACTTCAGCACCAGGGACAGCTCTTCTCACACTGCCATTCATATTACAGTCATTCATGAACAGAAGTGTTTTTATTTCCCTTTTCTTCATTTACTTGTATTCTTCTCCTCGTGCACAGTGGGGGTGTAGATCATTCATTTTTTAAAATGGAGAGGATATCCGTGCAAAAATGATGTTTTAATTGATGGATGGAGGACAGCTAAGGTTAAAAAATGCAGAAAAAGAATAGATAAAGGCATTAAGTGGCAGAAATTAATTTCAGCTTTCATTTTGTCCTCAAATGGACTGGCAGCGATCTATTGTATTTTATTTTTTTAAAATCTCCTTTTGCTTGCTGATTTTGATAAAAAGTTTAGCCATTGTGCTCAGCTTCTAAGCGCTCTGGCCTTCATCTCACACATCTAAAAAGTAGGAAAATGTAGTTGTAGATTGAAGATTCCATCCATGGCTTTCTGACATTTCTCATAAAATCTCATAAAATCTCATAAAATGAATAAATGTTAAAAACATTAGGATTCTCTAAAGAATATCTTACAAGTGGCCACATCTGTTAAAGGATTTATCACTTATGCTGCAAGAGTTCACTGTGCTTGATAAGTGTGTTTGTGTGTTTCTGTCCACATGTGTAAAGATTCAGAAGGCATGTATGTACAGTGCAATTGTTGCATGTTATTCCCTCATGTCTAAATATATGTATTTGGGTCTCAGTAGCATAAATGTTCTCTATGTCTTAAATTCAGTGAAGTCACAGGGGAGCTGTGCTGATGAGATTGTTGTTGTGATGTAGAGTGCTCCCTGCTTCTTACATGCAGATAAAATATGACTTACTGAGAAACTAGCGTTTGTGTGTGTGCATGTGCGTGTGTGTGTGTGTGTGTGTGTTGATGGGGGAGGGGGTTGTCTGTGCTTTTGCCTTTTGCCTGCAGCTAATGATGTAATTATGTTGAAAACAAACGCAACAACCAAACCCATTTAGGAAGAGTTACACAAAGTCAAAACAGTGGAATATGAAAATCAACAAACTGGGAGTTTGTTCATGTTAGAGGAAGATGATTTAACATGCATATTCAATATCTCATTCGTGAAAAAACCTTTGCACAATGTTTCATTGCAGCTGTTTTCGTCTACATTTTGTTGTGTCATTAGAAGCTGAACAGATTAACCTGCTGTCTGTTAACTGTGTTTTCTCTGTCTTCCTCAGGCCACATCTCTCCATGGAAGACCTCCAAACAGGTACAATGATTGTACCAGATGTGTTTCTGCTTGTGTGTATGTGTGCATTCGTTGGAGGGAGAAAAAAAAAAGAGACAGGGAGAAAATTCGAGTCTCTGAACCAGATTTGTTTGTTGAAGCAGAGAGGTAGTGAGAGATGTGTGAAGGATCAGTGTTTTGTCACTACTGCTTGGCTTTTGCTTTGTTGTGAAATGAGCCAGCCTGTCCTCTGTTTTTGGGTTTGATCACATCAGATCTCACACCTCACCAGCTGAGGAAAAGCTCCTTAGATTTATACTTAGCTGCACCTGCTACTGCTTGTGCAATCAGCAGTCATTCATGGTATAAGACAGAATATTAAGAGAAAATTAATCTCATAACATTTAGGTTTAAATGAACATTGGTTTTGATTCATTACCATATTATTACCATATCTGCCCTTGGCCAAATTTTCTTTATTGTATAATTGAGTCACTAAATCAAAACATAACTCAGAATTATACTGATGATAATCAGTTTTATATTATTATTTAAGCCTAATAGTCATCTTTTACTTTTAAGGATACTCATCACCTAGTATGTTTATCTTTGCACATATTCAGCCTTGAATTTCATTAAGTTTTGGAAAACAGCCTCCATAAAGACCATACAGATTTTATTTTTCAAAGTTTTCTTATTAGAGTTACAAAATTTCATCAAACCTGACTGCAAAGTTTTCATGCGAGCCTGCCATGATCATGCTTTCTGCCACCCTTACTTTGGCGTTGAGTCTTAGTGGTTTTTATGTAGCCTTTTCTAAACTATTGCAAATATTAGTTCTTACATACTGCATTTTAGTTCAAGTACTTACCACGCTGCATAGTATTTCAGCTGTGTGCTTGCAGTGTTGTTTCCCCCTGTCTGCATAAGGTGGTAGTTTGGGCTGTTGCCAGAATTATGTGTCTATCATGTCTGAACTGTGTTTTGCTTGTCCATGTTCCTTCTGTTCCCTTACTGCAAATTAGTTTCTATTTTTAATTGTAACACATTTAGTAACTCAAATGGTTGCAGAAGACTTGTCATGGTCCAATAAATTCAACTAACACTATTGTGACGAGAAAAACTTAAAGCCTCCTTTGCACATATGCTGAAAGTAATGTAGGCGGAACCTGTGTCTGCAGTTAAACCCTTTGATTTCAATAAAAAAGGGGGGAAAGTGGATGTTAGTAAATTAACTTTTTGTCAGAAGACACAGTGAAAACACATTAATCCAAGCAGAGTGTTTTTATACCTTAAAATATGCCTTTATAGGATTTTTAAGACTCAAGCAGATGTTAAAACAAACAATCGCATGCAGCATGCAGTTTTAGAATGATTGGGGTAATGTGACGTAGGGAGATAAAGCAGTAAATGAGCTGTAGCTCCAAATGAAGTCATGTTTCCTTTTTTTTAAAAGCACAACCAAAACAACAAGTGCAAAGCAGTGGTCTTGGGCGCACAGAATGTGTGGGTGTCTGCAAGGGCTCCAGTTATTTTGGTTCGTTTACTTGCTGCAACACAGAGTGCAAAAGAGCTGGGTGAAGTGGAACATAGAACAGAGGGTTTTCTGATTAATAAATACACTTAGCCATTTACATGACTGGTCTCTGAAACAGCTGTGCAAGTCACTGTGATTAATGACAGAAGCTCAAGAGACTGATGTTGTTTCTCTATGAAATGATATAGAATTTAAAACTTATAAATTTGAAAAGAGACTTTGATACTCAGGATTAATGAGCCCTTGCACTTTTATTTTTCAGTACATAAACAAGCAGAATATTTAGCTAAAGCGACTATGTCAGCCACAATAACATTTTTAAACATGTCTGCTG
>JAQNCA010000028.1:11013762-11032118 GCA_029783725.1 Acanthurus tractus
ATCAAAGACAAACTAAAGAGGAGTCAGGGCCATGGCTGGGGTAGAGTTTTGGCATATAAAATGGTGTCATTACCAAAAAATTAGACATTGAAGTTTATTAGGAAATGTATGTATTTTTTATATAATGTAAACTATAATGGACCAAGGACAGACTCCTGTGGCAAACTTTTTCTGATAGAAAGTTGACTTGACTGAGTATCATCTACAACAACAGTTTTAGGTGTCTCTCTAAGGTGAGAGTTTAAGTGTAGCTTCAGCCAGACTTATGGACTGTGATTACAATATCAACAGACACAAATGCTTTGGGGGATTAATAAAAAGAGAAGCATTAAAATTGTTGTTATCCAGGGAAGAGACAATTTCATTAACAACTGAAAATTGTGCTGTCATATGGGCGAAAATCAGTCTGCTGTGGCATGTTTACTCAGTCAGTAAAAGTACATAGCTGTAAATTGGATTTTTTTGAAGAGGAAGTGTAGATATTGGACAGTAGTTGTTCGAAATGGAGACATGACCACTTTTGTGTTAAAGTACTACAAAGGTGCTTTTCTAAGATGCTGGAATTACGTCTTTTCAAACATTTTGGTTCATAATAAGTGCTAAATGTTGACAGATTCTGGTGCACTAAGACGAGAATGAGATAAACCAAGATTAGCACCAGTGTTTGTGCATTATTTTTAAACCCAAGTAGAGCTTTTTGAATATCTGCAATGCTTACCAAACTCAAGAGTACCTGAAGAAACTGGAGCATTGGGTACTCCCTCTGCTGGACAGATATGGAAAATATCAGTTGCATCTGCAGACCTGTTAAAAAAAAGACAGAGGAGGGGAAGTGGTAATCAAAAGCTTCAATCACGGATGATATATCAGTAATATAACCAGATACTTGTTTTAGATGTTTACATATTGTTGGATTCTAGAGTTTTTGTTGTCTGATTGTACAGTGAAGAAATGTATATGAATATATGCTGCACAAATACCCAGTGAACTGGGAACATCACCTCGAAAATTATTCATTTAAATTTCTAAGAATTATTTGCTTAAATTCATGACACCCCCTCTAGGTTTCTGCATACACCTAGGAATATGAATAACCCAAAAGTGGGTCTAGCAGACAGTAGTAATTATAATATTAAATGTTAGTTCAGGATGTAATGGTGCATGTTCAACAGATCCTTAGGGATATTCTCTGCTTGATGGGTCCAAATGTTTCATGTTGAAGTTGAAATCTTCAGGTTCCTGTCCTTGTCTACACGGAATAAGAAGGTTTAGGATGTTATCACTATTACAAGTGACCATACTGATCAAAACTTTAAAATGACAGGCAAGGCTCCTGCTGTAAAACAATTCTGAAAGTTATTCTCTCCACTTCTAAATGGAGTTTTATCAGTGCAGTTTTGACATTTCTCTTCCAAATTGCTGTTGACAACCACCTTGTTATTGCCTATTTCCAGCTGTGCCCCATAAAATAGGACGCATCATTGAGGGCAGCCCTGCAGACCGATGTGGGAAGCTGAAGGTGGGCGACCGGATCCTGGCTGTGAATGGACAGTCCATCATCAGCATGCCGCATGCAGACATTGTAAAGCTCATTAAAGATGCTGGGCTCACGGTCACACTGCACATCATACCAGAGGAGGGTAAGTGTTTATGTGTGTCAAATCAAATATTGTTGGTATGTGAACTTTGTGCGGTATCTTAGTTTACCCTCAGTACATGAAGTATGTACATTCGTGCTCGACATTTCAGCCAAAACCAAATGTGTACAGATTTTGAGTTATGACAGAAAGACGTTTTTGAGTCTTTTTATTTTGTGTCTTTAAAGCCTTAAAAATCATAAAGGATATGAAGCCACCTGAAGTTATACAGTGCATTCTTGTGCGTGTTTTGTTTATTATATTGTTCTAAATCTTTCTCTTCTGACTGAGTTTAACATTTTCACAAAGGTGAAATCTTGTCTCCCCCCCCGTCCCCCACAGGTTCCCACTCTGGCCCCAGCTCAGAGAAGCAGAGCCCCATGACCCAGAAACACAGCCCTCAAACCCAGCCCAGCCCTGTAGCCCAGCCAGGCCAAGAAGGCTCCCAGCCCAGCCAATCAGCCACTCAGACAAGTCAAGCACCCGCCCAGCCTGGCCAGACATCAGTTCAGACAGGCCAGACTGTCCCTCCTGCACCAGCAGCCTCCCAGCCTGCACCAGCTGGAACCCAGCAGAGCCCAGTCGCCCAGCCCTCTGGCATCCCTCCACAGCTCTATCTCCATGATGGCAGGTAAGATGTTTCGAATAGGGATGTTCTTGTTTGCACTAAGCAGCTGTGTTTCGTAAAATTCCTTAAGTGTAGTGTGGTTTGGTGACTGCACGGAAAGTGACAGGAGGATAAAGGAGCAGGAGTCTTCAAAGGTGACAGATATCACACTGTGTATATAGATGAGAGTGTGCCATCCTCCTCTTCCATGCCAGTAAGTACAGGAGTAAACCGGTGACTGCAGATAACTTTAGTCTCTTGCATAACACCACTTAGCTCTTCCCGTGTCAGTGAATAATTTACCTTAAAATATCTCTTCCATAATGCAGGAACCCAGCGATCAGGCCCTGTTCCATGACATACCTATGAAAGTTTGAGTGTGTGCGTGGATGGCTGTGTGTGCATGTGAGTTTCAGATCCAGACCCTGAGAGTAGGAACTCCCAGGGCTGTGGATTTATGTCCATTTTACAAGTGGGAACGTGATAAAAGTTTCAGAACCGAGAGTGATATTTCCATCCTTTTTGTGGTGAGCCTCCTGAGCTGCACACACCCAGTGATCTTTAAACTCTCTTCCTTTGTGTGGGAAATTAAGCTCAAGTTTATATTTACCCATATATCTTCACCATGTCCACTCTAACAAGGGAGAAGATGCATGTGGACATGGGAGGTCATGTGCAGCTGGACACCTTGTGCTTCAGAGCTTTTCCAAAACAGTGCTCTCAACATTTTCATAGAAACCTCTCCCCTGATCTTGTTGCTTTCTCTCACCTCACAGGTCAGAAGTAAAAGCCAGACAGGATGTCAAACCTGACTTCCGCCATCCTCCATTCACTGATTACAGGCAACCTCCAGTAGACTACCGTCACCCACCGGTTACTGATTACCGACAGCCCCCAACGCTGGACTACAGACACCCCCCTGGTCTTCTGGACTTCAGACAGCACCCTGCAGCCGCACAGTTCCCTCTGGGGATCCCTGCTGACTTCAGACCACAGGTACAACTGGACCAAGAACCGACTGCACAGGCTGACACTGTGTTTATCGTTAAGCTTTCAGTGGTGCTTTGTAATCTTTGTTTTTGTGTAAAAATAAGCACACATCGTTCGTGGGTTTTTAAGTTGTATATATTTTTTCTGCAGGACTATGATTACTTCACGGTGGAGCTGGAGAAAAGTGCAAAGGGTTTTGGCTTCAGTATTCGTGGAGGAAGAGAGTACAAGATGGACCTATTCGTGCTGCGCCTTGCTGAGGATGGTCCCGCCATACGTAATGGAAGAATGAGGGTGAGACATCATGACTGACAAGATTAAATGAAAAAGCTCTTTAGGAGATGATTGGAAGTGCTGTCAGTGAGAAACAGTTGTTGTTTTGTTAGAGAAAAGTAGAAAAATGTGATAAATCCAGTCACAGACATGCACTGAATCAGCTAAAAGCCAGTTTGTCAAACTCGATGGCCATCTAAAATAATAGGGCTGTCAGATGATTAATTTTCTAAATTGTGATTTATCCCAGAACTTCAACAGTTAATCATGATTAATTGCATTTTCAATCCCATTTTAATGATTATAATATTTTGCATTTCCAAGACAATTTTCTTAAGATTGTATTGACAATCTAAAGTTATTCTCAAAAAAGTGATTAGGAATCAAATAAACACAAAAAACTCCTTATGATCTTCTCTAAAAATTCTGTCAAAAGAAGTGCAATGCAGACCCACTTATATAAATACAGTGTCTTTTAAAAAAATACAGCCTTTCCATTTGGCAATCACAGTGGTTAACTTGAATGTAGTTTCATTTACACAACTGTGGAGATTCACACACTCTAAAGTAGAGATTTGGCAATTGTTTACTGGTCCGGTTGGTGTTAGCTGCACGTGAATATCTGGCTTGTGGTTGGTAACTCAAACCAGAAGTACGTTGGTGATATTGAAATTCAGTTTGACACAAGAAGCATGTTAAGTTTAATATGCCAACTGAGCCATCTGGCCATCTTTTAATGTCAGACAAGACATTTAAAATCCCAGTGGTGTTTTTTTTTAACCATCACCACAATGTGAGTAAAACAGTAAAACCAGGCAGCAAGATAAAGTCTCAACCCATGCACTGTCCTTGAGGAGCCAACTATGGGTGTGTAGATGGGACAAAACACAAAACATGCTTGTGTGTGGTACACTTCATTGAATTTAAACATGGTATAACCCTTAATATTGCACAAATTTTTCCTTTATTTGTGCTGTTTTTCTGCTATGCTTCCTATCTTTCTCCTTTTGTTGATTTTGATCTTTTTCTTACCGTCTGCCTCATCTTTTCATGGGGTAGGAATAGTTTAAAGGTTACGAAGGGGCCGACTGAGTAAGTATAAGTGCATGTGAACTTTTGGTAACCCTCTGCGCACCCGCAACAACTCTTGTTGAGGTGCACCTGAACAAGTCACTTAATGGTGCCTGTTCCCCTGCTGCGTGACAGGCAGGAGACTGTGGTTGTGTGCAAAAAGTCAACTTACTGTGGCTAAACAGAGACTGACAGAAATCGACCTCGTCCTCAATGTGTGTCTCTTCCAGGTAGGGGATCAGATCATAGAGATTAACGGGGACAGCACTCGGGACATGACTCATGCCCGTGCCATTGAACTCATCAAGGCAGGAGGCAGGCGGGTCAGGCTGTTGCTGAAACGAGGGACAGGACAGGTGCCAGAATATGGTGGGTTTTAAATGTGCAAGTCTTACACTCTCTCTCTCTTTCTCTCTCTCCTGTAGAATCTGACCTGATCTGTTTTTCACTTTCATACTAGATATTCATTGTTTGAGGTCCAGGGTTCCTGTTCTTTAACCAGAATGGCTTTTTTTTCCACAAATGCTGTATTATTAACCTAAAAACATATTAACATTCATTAATATCTTTCTGGATTTTAGTCCTCACTGTGCAGTCTTGTCCACGGTCACCAGATTTTAAAATTGTGTCTCTATTAAAATCTTTTTTTAACCAAACATCAGAATAACAACCTGCGCTTTAGTTCTTTGTGTGTTTTAACCCCTCTGCTTTAAGTCTAATGATTGGTATAGGCTTTTACTTGCCTTCCCTCAGGAATGGTACCTTCCAACCTCTCCATGTGCATGAAAGGTGACACACTAAGCTCCCCCTATTTCTTCCTAATGGGCCACTCTAAAGACACGGTTTGTAAAAAAAAAAAAAAAAACTACATGTCTCTAAATACTGATATGCTGATTAATCTATGTGCACTGTAGCTCTGTTCTGTATGCATGCATGTCTGCAAGACCACACGTCTACGCATGAGAAAATAGCAGCCGTTTGTCTGTCTGTGTGTTTGCGTGCGGGTGCTTCAAGTGTGGTGTAGTAAGAGAGCAATATGGTCTGAAGTGATTCTCCAGATGAAACTTTGTCATCCTGAAGAGGGCTGTGAAGTAGACTGTGTAAAGTCAATCTGTCAAGGGTCAGTCTCTCGCACATACAGTCCCTTGTTTTTGAGCACTGAATGAATCCTGTCTCATGTGTGTAGATTAGGATTAAGAGGAATCATGATGTGATAGAGGCCTACATGGTCAGGTGTGTGCTGCTCACACATATTTGCATGCAAGTTTGCCTGATATTAAATCAGGATGTTGTGTTAAAGTGCACTGATGTGACTGTCTCTTTTTCTTTCTCTGATTGTGGCGTTTTCTTATTATTTCTCTCTCTGGGTGCATGTGCATGCTGGTTTGTGCCACACTGCTTTTATTTCAGCCCACCTGAGTGTTTTCTTTTCCTCGACAGACTGTGCCGGCCCCTGGGATCCCCTTTCTACAACCCACCCTGCCATGCAGGAAGTGACCCTTGAACCCCTCCCAAATCCATTGTTCTCATCCCATCCAGCCTCAGCCCCAGACTCCCCTCATCAGCTCCCTCTAGAGGCCACAGTGTGCATGGCAGACAAAGCTCTACAGCTGACAGACCACAGCTCCATTAGAGGGGCTACAGGTGGCAGGTCCACCCAGCAGAAGTGCATCAGCAGGGGGCAAGGAACCCCTCAGGGGTCTGGAGAAGTGAACTGTGGACCAGGTGACAGACAGCCTCGGGTTTTGCCTGCCAAAGCTGTCCTGGGGAGGTCTGTGGAGAGGAGAGAGAGGCAGAGGGAGACTTGCTCCCCCTGCTGTGAGAGAAAGGGCCTGCACACACAAGGAATGAGCCCTGTTTGGCCCTGGGACGCATATGTGAGTGTGAATCTGAATGGAGCCTCTCTAGGCAGTGACGGACATGTTGGCCTCCAGGAGAGGCTGGTGTCCAGAGGTCTGTTCCCCAGAGAAGATGAGAGGGCTGGTGGCCACAGTGGGCTCTGCTGCCCCTCTAAAACTATGGAAGATCCTCCTGCAAGGAGCACAGCAGCCTCCCCTGGGCCCTGGAACGTCCCTGGGTCCGACAAACTGCCTGGCACCCTGAGGTCCTGGACCTCCACAGTTAGCAGGTAGAATGGATCTCGCTGGTTTGGACCGGATCACACTGTCTGGCTCTTCATTTAGTTCACCATCGGATGTCTGAGACAGACAGTGAATCTCCCTCACTCACTCTTTCTGTCCTATTTTCTTCTCCGTCTACTTCTAAGATCATATTTTACATTTCATTTGCTCTTATGAGATAATTATTACACCCACCACCTTAAAAAACAGAAGAACTTTCACAGCTATTGTAACATACAGTATAAAACTGATGGAGACTCCTCAATATCTCGGCATTTTGGACCCTCAGAAGTGACATTTAATGGTCACAGATGGAGCAGTGATGTCCAGTGCTGAGTGGAGCTGGGCTTTCGACGTGTACCTTTAACTGCTCGACTGAATCTGGCACAGACTGGCAAATGCATCATAACCTCAGCTGGGAAAGAGACATATGATTTACTTTTGCTCCATTTTGCATTTGGAAGAGAGAGAGAGTACAAATCTGTCAAAGGGAGGCAGAGACACTGAAAACTCCTGGAGGATGTGGCGCTGACTCAAGTGACAGCCCGGTTAACCCGACATATGTTAGATCTCACATGCCTACCGATATATCATATACTGTAAATGTAAAGATGTGGAAAATATGTACATTTGGTAATCTCAAAAACATGCCTGTCGGTGTTTTTTTGAGGCAGTGTTGTAGTTAGATACATTGTAAAGAAAAGAGAAAAAAAACACCAGAACAGTAATTTAGGATCACTGTTTCCATGGCCTCGTCTATGACTACATATCAAAGACTGTGCAAGTCACCAAACGCAGACCCCCTGAGGGAGGCAGCGGTCGTGTGCATGGATATAAATCCCCATGTCTTTATACAGGGACTCACATGTCTTTTAGAGGTAGAATATAGAGAGGAAATCCTCTTTGGAGCTGACCAGTTGGTACTCATGTGAGACAAAAAAAAAATAATCTTTTTTTTTTTGTCATCAAATTGAACTTTTGAGTGACTGAAAACACTTGGCTTAGTAAGAACTCATAACGCTGTTGTTCTGAGTTATGTACGCAACTTGACCACAACTCAACCACGCAGTCATTGTGCAGAATTATAAGCTGTGTTGTCTTCATTTAATGCTCAACAGAAAAATTTTGTCCAGTCTATATTTCCCATTTCTATGCCTTTTACTGTGCTAAGTGTACCACATCACTGTGGGAGAGGGGCATCAGTGTGGGGAAGGGGAGGGGGGCGATGGTCATGAGGTGGGGCGGAGTGCCTTACTCAAACTAATGCAGAGCTGTTGCCGCTGCGATTTGTTTTGGGAAACTGAGTGCGAAACAGTTGTTGTGATCATGCACACATATCAGCAAACTGTTGAGTGGTGGAGTCTGTTTTCTTTGGACTGAACACCGAGCAGCACACACAGTTATCTCGATGCACTCTCAGCTGTACAGCTTTTGTCAATGATTGCCCTTGTTTGTACATCTAGTGCTTAAAAGGGGATCAAATGTAGCCTGTAGCATTAAGTCCTCTTTCTAGAATCATCTGGGAGAGTCGAGCGGTGAACGTTTTTTTTAGACGGGGTCTTTATCAGAGTGGGGTCTCACTTCAGCTTTATTTGTCTGTTCTGTAAAGAAAACTTGTTAAGTTTGCATCGTTGCAGGTCGTGCCAGTGCTCTGTGAATCTGATCTGTGAGACACAAATGCATTGAAACGTGTTTGATCACAAAGTTTTGATCGGCGCAGAGTCGCAGCATGATGCCGTTAAACTGAGACACCAGAGATGAAGTCATGATCGTCATCCATTTCTCTTAACAAGATGTTTGCTCTCATTAAAAATTCATCAGCAGAGCTTCTGAGCGCTGGAGGATCAGATGAGTTAATAAAAAAAAAATAAAAAAAATACACACAATCACAATGCAGTGTGACAGTTTGACTGAATGCAGCACGCTAAAACACCCGAGCTTGAGAACTGGGACAGAGCGACTTTAGAGAGAAAATGTACCTGCAGAGGGACGCTGGTTAGACCTCGATCTTGACCCACAGCAGTTTTTGAGGACAACATGTGGTCTGGATGTTTCTGAGCTGACCGCTGAATACAACTGTGGTTCATGTGATAAGCGGGTCAACATGTTAGCGAGGAGCATGAGAACACGTGGCTAAGCTGTAGTAATGTGTTTTCTTTATGTACAAACGTCAAAGTTCAGAAAAGGTGAGAGAATTTGTCATCCAGCCCTCCGTCTCCGTCCAGGCCGTGCCCCTGCCTGCTGTGAGTGATTTTGTATACAGAACAAAAAACTGCTTTACTGGAACCTGTGAAGGACGGCACGCTCATAAACCCCCATTGAGATCAAGTATAACTGTGTAGTGTTAATTGTGTACTATTCACCTTGTACAGCTGTATTCCTACAAATATGGTTTACTGTATCATTGATACTGTAGTTTCAAAGACGTGAACAACTATTTTTATGAAATGCGACAGTACTGATATATTACATTTTGCTAAAAAACAAAAAACTTGTTTACTGAAAGATATTCTGAAATACTGTCAAATAAACTCTTGACATGGTGTAAAATACTCTTTTCTAGAGGTTGTTTTACTTCAATCAGCAGTGGTGAGACCTCAGTGATTTGTCTGTTGTTTTTATTAAATATCGTAGCCTCATGTTTGCAGCATGTACACCTGTAGGCACACTTGTGAAAGAATTAAAAACCCTTCCAGTCTTCTTAGACAATTCCCATTTTAAACACACACACATACACAATTTTTGCATTATTGTTCCTGATTGGGCTTCTTCAGCTAAAAGTTAGGCAGAACTATGCAGTGGATTTTCTGAGGTCAACAAACTTGATAAAAGAAGCGTGAAAATGTTTCACTTCAGCATGTGATGCCTTGCTGAGATGTCAATCAGACAAATACACACAACCACATGACCCTGAGACGAGGTCTCATTTGCCAAAACGAGTGAAAACACCTGTGTGTGTGTGTGTGTATCATCTTTTTTTATGGAGTCAGCTCTACAATGATGTAACTATTTTGTTTAGCCTGCTGTTCAGTCCTCCTCGTCCGGATTGCCAGTAAAAGTGTCAGATAATTAGTGGAGGTATTAATCACAAACCTTCACAGGTGGATGAACGGTCACATCTGAATCTTACACCCAACCAACATCATCTTTAAAAAACAAATAAGTCAATTATTTACAGGGACAAACTCCATAATAAAACAACTTGTAAACATGTTCCCAGTATGTCATTGCTGTCAGTGGGTTAGGCCAAAGTGGTGAGTTGTCAGAGCAGGAACCTTCATTGCTGAGTGTAGTTTTCTGTAGGAAGAGTTTCACTGTTTTCCTGCTCGTTCAGAGGAGCTTCCTGAGGAAGACAAGGAAAATGCATAATGATTACAGAGAACTTCCTTTTCTTTCTCCTGAGGCTTGATGCTGTTTCAAAAAGTGTGTACTAGGTTAATTATCGGTTCACTGGCTTACCTTAAGATGTTTGTAGATTCCCATCTGGAAACGACAGCAAACAACATCAACCAAAAACCCGACCATTCCATGGAGCATGCCTACAGGGGAGAGAAATGTCCAATGTAATCTAGATACTGATGAGAGTCTAGCTGTGGTGAAAAATATTGGTTTAGAAGTTGCTTCTTTGGATGTTAAGATTATGTGAACTGTCTGTTTAACTATGACCATCGAACCTCACAAGAAAAATGATTCCTCAACTTTTTAAACTTCTAGCTTTGTCAGTCGATATCTTTAGGAGAGTTAATACCAACAACCTTTTCCAATTCGTCCAGTACGTTTTCAGACAGATTTCTCCTCTCAGACTGGTGTTTTCAGTTCAGCTGTTTAAAAGAAACAGCTATGGTATGCTTCATCATCCAATGCAAGAGATTGGCAACAGAAAATGTTACATTTTTGTGCTTTAAAAAAAGAGGCCACAGATAAATAATATGCAAATACAGCTACTCTTAATGTAGATTCAAAGTTCATTCCTTTAAATACACTCAGTCGGTTACTGTGTGAATTTAAAGCTGTTGGTGACTCACATCTTTGAAGTTGAGGTGTCTGACAATACATCTACTGAGAGTTTTCTTAAAAGAATGCAGAGAGAAAAACCCATCTGCACTGAAGGTAAGAACTAAAACATGACGAAGCTTCAGTATGGCCTTTAAAAAATGCATCTGACACTCAGTAAAACATAAAGCAAGTGTTTCAGAAGGAGTTTATCTACCTGTAGTAGAGAAAATGCCTCCGATGATACCACAGAGTCTGACGAGGAACTGCCACAGAGGCATGTGCTGCTCAGTGACTCTGACCATTAGTGAGCTGATATCATATTTCATAAATATCCCTGAGACTCCATGGCTGCCAGCAGCATGGTTAATCACTCTGTCCTGCAGAACAACAAAAGGGAATGCAAACATAATCACCATACTGATGCAAAGCACACGACACAAACAAACAAGCAAAATGTAAACATACCTGTTCCGTGACGGAGTACTGATGTGTTTCTGCAGAGACTTTGTAGGTGTTCAGCTTAGTGGGCACAATGGTGATGAAGTACTGGAACATGTGGTTTGCTGGTGATGAGAACCACAAATGTCTGTGAAAGGTCTGTTTTGTTGCGAGACAAAAAGAAATAAATGCCTATCAATAAAAAGATTTATGTTTGACAACACAAACGTACGATCAGGAGAGACTTTCTCTGTCCCATCCAGAGGGCTGATGAGCCCGGGCATCACTTCTCCGAACGACAGGTGGTCAATCCGGTGAGAAAAATTATAAGCTGTAACACAACACAAGATCAAATCAGTAAACAGTTATCATCAAATAAACAAATGAAAAACGCTTTGCTTCATGTGTCACAGTTTTAATATACAGTGTGAATATAAATGGCATATTGCAGTAAGTAGACACGCACAACATGGTTTTGACGAAAAGGATAATAAACTTACTGTCGTGGCTGACGAGAGCAGCTAGATGGGCGTGGCCTCTGGGGTGAGGGATGGACCTGTGCAGGGATGAAAAGGTCAGAGGTCCCATACTGACGTAACAGGTTCAGGTTTAAGTTTAATGTTCTCGACAGATAAAAAAAACATGAACAATCACTTGAAAGGGTGTGTTTTTTGTAGCCACTGTAGTACATACTTGCCAACAGTAATGTGGAAATTTCCTGCCACCTTGTTGACATACATATGTCCATGAATCCTGCAGGCAGTTAAGGAGGTAGAACTGTCCTCACTGTGGAGAAAAGGAGGAAAACAGTGACAGAGGGAATAATTTCATCCCGTTATATGCAAGGTAGAACGCTTCTTTGTTTATCCTTACTATCCTATCTTTAACCATCTTTCAACCCTGAGAAAAGAGAGTATCTTGAGAGATCTGTACCTCTGAGGCTCTGCAAGAGGAGCTCCTTTAATTGCACCCTTGAAGAGAACATCCTGGAGAGCATGCTCCACTTTGAGACGCTCCTGGATGTGCAGAAGAGTCCTGCCAGTGACAGAATGACTTAGGAAACAATACTCACTCGGAATGACTCAAAACTAATTCAATAGATCGAACAACATCCGAAAATCACGGCTATGATTGATTTTTACCAAAAGGACATGTGAGCTTAAGCTTTCTAACCAGCTGTCTGCAAATCAGATTAAATAAAATAAACACTTTATGCTTTCCTTAAGAGTTGCTGACAATGTTACAGGTACTGTCGTGTTTTACTTTCTGCCCCAGCATGACGACTTACTTTAAATAACATATCTAAGAAGAGATGAATGCTGGATAGAATTATCATCAGATTTATTTAGGCAGTGTCCATTAACAGTTTTGCAATAAAAGATTGGAATCTTACATGTGCCATAATCTTTGTTGTGGAGAGAGCTCAAAGTTGACCTAAAATGTGACAAAACAGCTTTTAATTAAGCATAAAATGTACTGCACCACTCTGACACAAAGAAAAATTTGAAGTATTTCTCCTAATTGAATCTTTATAATATGGAAAATAAATTGCTCTTGCACATGGCTCATTACTCACCGGCTCATATTTTAACCCATCAGAGGCAACCATGGTCTCTGCCAGATCCAGGACGTCTGCACCAATATCTGCATTCGACCATACATACAATCTAAAATGCACCACATGGCTTCTATCTCAACCAAATATGAATGAAGCTGAAATACAAATAAAACACAAATGTTGGTACTTACATTGGCACCTCATGGCCACTGTGATGTCAATATTTATCCTCAGCTTGCTGTAAGTGAAAAGCAGATGCAGCTAGTAAACTGAGGCACAAGAGTGAAGCAGAATAACAAAGTCCTGCTGTAGCTCTTACCTGCTGTAGTCTTTGTCCACCTCATACTCATACTTCATCCATGTGTCTCTGTACACAAAGAATTCCAGGAAGGCAAGGAGAGCCATGAGAGTGAATGCTATCAGTGACACTGGAGAAAAGTATCAACATTAGTAAGACTGAAGTAACTCCCTTAGGCAGGAGTAACTTATGTGCAAGCAGAATTAAAGACTACGTGTTTCCATCAGCAATTCAAGTTTACGCATCATTATTTCAGGCTTTGAAGTGTCCGGAAGGTTACCTGTCCCGCCGCTGGCTGAGGACTCCACATAGCTCTCGGGAACTTTGGGGAAAGCGTCAAGCTCCTTCACCAAAGTCAGAGCCTTCTTCTTGGTCAGTCTCTTCATTTTAGGAGAAACGGTGATGCAATTACTGATGGCTCTTTCATAAAGTGGATGTTCTCAAGCAGCTAGATAGTCCACGCTTTTTTGAGAGACAACAGTGAGGCGACTGTGAAGAGAGGTGTGACGTTAACCTTAAGTCAAGTGTACTTTCCTCTGCTAACGTCGACCATAACAGCTGTTAGCAACCGAGTTAAATGACACTAAAGTTAATGTTAGTAAGATGGCTATCCGGCTTAATTACTAAAAAGGGCGGGATGGATGTGTCAAACAAGGTCGTTAGTACCGTCAGCTGAGTCCACTGAAGTCTTCAACGCAAACATTACTTACACAATGTAAAATGTGTTGTAAATGTGGACTCAGCTAGCTAACATTTTTTCTTCTTCTTTTGTTTACATACGAAGCAACAGCTTTAAGGTGCATTACCGCCACCATCTGGACTGGAAGGGGAGGCGAGCGATTAAACACATTTAAATCGCTCAATAGTTTCTGTGATTTCTATAAATCTTATAATGGCCAGCTTACATACATCACTGACATTCTTCTGCATAATTTTTCATTGAGCTAGTGCAACGTGGTCCCACGTTATTGTGTCATTTGAACCTTTTTTTTAAATATACAAAACAAAAACGCTATATTTGTGCTCAGCGCCCTCATGCGGTCGGTTCGCTACAAGTTATAAGCACACTTCATGTTTTAAAAAAAAAAAAAAAAACGAAAATTAAACGTAATAAAAATAAAGATAAGTTTTAACACGATTTGGTGATAAACCTTTATCTATCATAAGTTTTGTGATATGAATCGGTCCATTACATAGATCAACCATATATGATAGTCCTTTTACCATACACCACACAGCTGAGTGGAGTCTTCTTTTTGCATTACAGAGAAGCCCTATTGCGTAGTATTTTTTAATCATTAAGTTAACAGGACCTTAACAGAAGACACACAACCTAGATAAATTACCACATTACGTCCTTTAGGTTATAATGGATTTTTTTCCTCAAGCCAACTGCAGAGTGAATGCTTCCACTCATCCTACAGGTTTCCTGTGGGACTTAAAGGCCTTTTTAAACTCTGTAGATATTTGGTTTTCACCAGGTTACACTGCCTTGATTCATTTAATCTGCATTTTGTCACAAGTTTGTTATGTTTATTTTATTTTTCTACTTTATTTATGGACCAAAAGAGATTATGAACAGTTCATCAAATGAAATGACATGGCATAATGTACACTTTTGAAAGGACAAAGTTTGATAAACATATATTTAATTTTCTTGAGCTGAAAACATTGGTCAAAAAACACACTTCAATTTCTCATATCAACTTTAAATTAGAGGGAAAAATCAGCTGTGTAATTGAGTTTATATTATTCCACTGACTTTAAACATCAGAGTCTTAACAAACGTGTCTCTCATTATGAAGCAACTTTCATTAATTCACTCTGTTTCTATGCTTTTTAAGGGGGTTATTTTTTAGCCCACACTGAGAAACATATCACAAATAATAAATGAATTCCACTTCAGGATGGACTTTCCTTTATAGACCAAAGCGACATTTTTTGATGGGCAGTAAGGAAGGTTTGGATACTCCACTCACACATCCTTGTCCTCAGCTCTTATATCAAAGAGCTTCTGCCCTGCTGGTGTGTTTAATGGTTTGCCTGATATCCCTGATAGCTCCAGGGACACTCATCATTGACAATTAGCCTTCCCTGGAGGAAAGAGGACGATGCAATAAAGGAAAATTTCTTGGCAGAGAGTGGCAGAACATCAGATTAAATGCCGCTGAAATAATTCATGAATGCATTAACAAAGGCCCACAGAATGACAATGCTCGAATATGATAGTGTTGTTATAATGTGACAACAGTTGTTGTTTTAACTTACAAACCCTGAGTACATGTTCAGTTTGAACTTTTGTTTTCTAAGTAACATAAAGAGACATCGTAAGGGGCTTTTTTCCCTCCGGCATGGTGTGCACCTCTTCACACAAACAAACAAACCAAAAAATAATATGCCTTTAATCATGATATGAGTGAGGGCATTTGCTCAGATTCACTGTTATTACCACATATATACACAATACATCTATAGTGAGTTACTATACAACAACAACAAGTATTATCATCATTGTTTAGTGCTGAGCAGGCATAGGACAAATAAGCATGCCAATAAACCCCAGTGTCCTCATTGACAGTTTACAACCATATTTAACACGATCAGATGATTAATGACCAGAAAGTCAACAAACACTGCAGAGGCCAACACAAACTCAAACAGAAAACATGACCTCCTGCTAAAAAAGGTTTGAGGTTGCAAATCCATTTGTAAACTGCCCACTCTACTCCGCAGGTACAGAGTCAGGACCCTCATCCCGTAGGACAGCTGTCTCTAGAAAGTTGGAGGTGGGCGTCTCAGGCAGCTCTTGAGAGAGATCTTCAGAGCATCTGCTCACAGTGGGGGAGATCACATCTGGACTTGTGTCACAGGACTCTGTGCTCTGCTCCGAGGTGGCTGTTGTAGTTGTTGTGGCAACACTTGGGGCAACTGGGTCAAATTCATCATCCTCGTCCTCAAGGATGGGGGACTCATGGATATCTGCCAGAAAAAACAAATATATCTAAGTAGGCTGGGAAGAAGTGGGGAAGTTAGCTGTGGTTATTACTGATGAACAGAAAGAAATTTCTGACTCACTGCTGAAAGCTTCAGGGTACTGCTTAGCAATCTTCCCTTTCAGTGTCCTGGAAAAAAAGATGAGACCTCTGATGAGTTGACCATTAACTGTGTGTGTGTGTGTGTGTGTGTGTGTGCTTGCACTTGGGGAGAATCGACTTACCTGATCCTCCTGAAGATGCTGTCCAGATCTTTCTTCATCTCCACAAGGGTGCGGGTGTGGAGCAGGAAACGCTCATTCATCTGCTGCAGTCGCACGTTAGACAGCCCGTTGAAGTTGATTAGCATCTCATTTGTTTTCTCAAAGCGATCGAGCCTGTTTTCACAATGATTCAGCAGAACAATAAAAATCTTCAGAGGTCAGTTTGTAAATGACAAGGCATGTGTCTGCATCCCTGTCATGTGCAAGTTAAATGAGCAACTCCAAACAGCGTATTTATTTGATAGTTAGCAATGTAAAGAAGCAGACAAGCTGCATGAAGCTAAAATGGCTAATCACATCATGACACTCACATGTGTCTCTGAGCCTGGATGATAGCGTTAACATCCTCAGAGTTGACCATGCTCAGCATCCTGCTGCAGAACACATCGGATGCTGTGGGCTCCACCATGATGATGATCGAAAAAAGCTGCAAATACAACTTTTACTAAGACATTTACTCGAGGAGAGGTGTAATGTTTATTTTGCTAACAGCTTAAAGCACCGAAACCACTACGCCATAAAGAAAGTTCAATCATTACACAAATAGGAACAGTCAGATGGGATTGTTGCACAAAATTCGGTGACCTTAAAAACCGCTTGACTCCTGAACACCAACCATGATATTCCCATCATAGATATGAACAAGGGTCACTGTTAATGGTGTTTCATCGGTATTACCAGCCAGATTCAGCAACGTTGTTACTCTAATCATTTACTCCAGGAGTAATCAACTTCATCTGTTAAGTTACCCTGTGATATTTTTATCGCAGTTTGCCTATTAGCTTTAGTAACAGAGCCTAACTGAACTTAACATTATTGGATACAGTTAGCTTGCGAGCTAAACTGATGGGGAGAGCAATAAATTCATAATAAGCTAATATTACCTCAGATCCCACGATGTTTGTTCGCGTCGACTCCTTGCTGTTAAATTACAGATTTAAAACGACATCTTATAATTCATTAATAAACTCATGGATGTATAAAGGATGGGATGCTCTACAACAACAACAAAGCACTTCCGTGTTTCTTTAACTTCCTGTCATGGGACCACCGTTTCCGGTACTTTTTTCACGTTTCTTCCTATTTTCCACTCTTTATTTATAACTGCGGAAATGACTGTAGTATAAACTAATCTAAGGTGATTACATCATTGCTTTTTAAACACAGAATTTCGTAACTATTACATTCAAAACCATACATAAATAAATAAAGACAAAAAGAAAAACGGATGGTAAATACTAAAAAAAATACAAAAAAAAACCCATTTATTTATCATTGTATCAAAGATAAAAATTAAATGGAGCATCTTTAGAATTTTTCAGCCTTGACTTGAATGTGGAACCTGATTGAGACAGAGATGTTTTATAGCATCATTAAAAAAAGGATTATTAGAGACACAATTATAAAAGGTTGTTTCCTCTATCAGCCCAAAGAAATCACTGGAAATGTTGTCAAATTTCTCCAGATGAGGATGTTGTCATGTGCTTTACATGTATTTCAATGGTGCTGCATGGATAATGAAGACACTATAATACTGCAATATTAAAGAAAATATTGTGACATCTACTAGTGTTACCTTTGTGCAGTTTTTAAAATAGAAATCACTCTTAAACAAAGTGTTTCTGAATAAACTTATGAACATAAAACTTTTGAAAGGAAATGTTTAATTTTAAAAAGCTTAAATAGGAAACAAAAAAGCAACAACAGCAGTTTGCACCAGTTGTATGGAAATTAAACAGGTTGCAGCCAACTTTACTTTTTCCCTCTCAATTGTCAAATGTTCAAAACTTGATCCCAGACAAGTAAAGAATATGAAATGATTGGAGGCCAAAAAAATAATTTTTTCTGCCTTCTCGATCCTAAGTTTCAAACTAAATATTTTTACATCAAATGAACAATATAAATATAATATAAAAAAAGTGTCACCCTGAACTCATATTTTCAATGGGTCCAATATGTCCTAATTTGTCCAAAAAAGTATTTATAATGTAAAACATTTTTTTAAAAAAGTTAGTAAGTAGTATGAGTTAGTAGCATGAGTTACATTTAAATTACTTTTCGGACTGAACAATCTGACAAAGAAAATCTTTGAAAACTTGGAAAAACTCTCAT
>JAQNCA010000028.1:11035148-11045863 GCA_029783725.1 Acanthurus tractus
GTTTTTATGCTTTGTCACTTTATTGTACTGCAAAATGCAATGATATTATAATTTTGAGTTAGTTGAATTTGTTTCATATGCGCACTGAGTACACAAGAGTGCAGGACCAAAAGTCAGGCAAGATGAGGAGTGTTAAGCCTGTACTTTGAAGAATGTTGTCAGCTTTCACATTTATTAAAAATGTGAACACATTGCTGACAGATATTTGTCAGCCGTTTAAAATTCCTATTTTTTTTTCTTTTTAAATCTTAAAAAGAGGACATCATATTTGCTGTGATGTAATAACTTTCTCAAACAAATTTCCGCACACATAAACACATTGGCTGTCTGGCAGCAGACACATCCACAGGTTTTTTCAGTTATCTTGCCTGATCAGACCTCAAATCAGGTGGAAGTATTCATCAAACTATGAACTAGTACGAATGATGAAGAAGAGAGAGAGGGCTGTAACACGAGCTAATCTCAAGTGTGGATGTGAACTATTCGTACGTTGGGTTTTAACCAACCTTTTGCCTTTTCATTTTGAGTGTCTGAGAAATGTTTGTGTAATTTCATATAAAAACAGGCTGCACTGTTTTGTTGTACAAAAATAACATTCTGGTCGATCAGAAAAGTGCTTCAAATTTCTGACTCACCTCTTCCAGTAAGTTAGGTCCAGAAATGAGAAAACAGGTGAGCGGCTGGATCCTGGGCTGAGCTCAGTGTCTGATCCATCATCTGACAGGTTGCTGTAGCTGGGAGACTGAGCCGGAGAGGCACTGGAGGTGGTGCTGTGGGCATCTGAGTCTGGTTGGTAGAAGAAAGCAACCATTTACTGTGTGATCAGGTGTATTTATGACATGAACTCTATTTTTAAATGAATATATGTGTGTGCATGAATAAACATGTTGCTAAATGCCAAAAAACAGAATTCACTATTTCTTTTGAGCTCTTTCTGCAGCCTGCTGATCTGACTGGGCCGTGCTTTCTTGGAGATGGACTTTATCTTCTTGGGCCTGGAAGTTATCTTCAGGCTGGGACCTCCTCTGGCATCAACAACCTGTTTGGAGCAGAGATGAGTTTTAATAATTTGTGTCAATCTATCATTAAAGTAAATCCTCAACCATAATTTCAGTACTTTGATCCAAACTCACATGGTTCCAGTTCTTCTTGGTTCCCACAGGTAGCTTTTTCCATCGTTTCACAAGCAGCACGCAGGCATTACAGATTTCTCCGGATCGTGTTTCGCTCAGTCTGCAAGATAATTACAGTTTTTCAGGAGAGGAGGCAGAGAAAAAAAAGTCTCTCTTCAAACCTCAAGTGTTCAGCTGAGACTCTTACCCAAAACAGCTCCTGAAGTCTTTTTCATAACGTTTGCTGTCCGTGAAACGAGAGCTGGAAGACTTTGCCCGGCAGATGCAGCAGCCGTCCAAACTCCTGTACATTTTTGGCTTATGAAAGCCAAACATCTGCGTGCAAAAAATATGATTAAAGCATCGGCATCTAAGGCTGTTATTAGTGTGCGCAACTGGAGTGGCTCCTCGCAACGGTGCATTTTTGTCTCACACCGGATGTAATATTCTATTGCACAATTGAGATTTAAGTGATTTAATTGATAAAGAATGTGTTTGTGACAAGCAGAGAGCACCAGAAACACTCAGGGAAGGCGATTTTATTTGAGCATCTCCTCGCTTTGACCCACATGGGGAAGTAGGTCAACAGTCAGACAGCGTGTCAGACAGATCATGTCACCATGCTGCGCTCACAGGATGCAAGCTTCATTTTGGAAAGTCAAAATATAAGCACGCACATAGCCCGATCATCCAGGCTGCAGATGATACGTTATTTGTTATGGTTGGACGCAAACTACAAAATATAGTAACCGAAATGCCAGAAAAAATGTAAAAACATAAATGCGTCTCGGGGAAATAACTGGATATGCAATAAACGGCCCGATTATGCGGAGGAATTATAATTTATGTTGCTAGGCAAAATTTAATCTCCACAGCACATGTAGACCTGAACTGCGGCAAAACTGCGAGCCGCGCCCCCTAGACTGGATTTTTTTTTCCCTGCCATCAGTCCTCGGGGTCTCCTGACAGTGCGGTGCCACAGAGAGCAGACAGAGAGCAAGAAGAAGGAAAGACCTCTCACTCTGTCGGTAGTATGAGACTTACTTTGTGGTCGGGCAAATTGGGGGAATATAAGGAACCAGAAAACTGTCTCGTAATGGTAAAAGATGTCAGTGGGTCTATAAATGTGAAAAAGTAACACAACAAGTTGTCTAACTGATAACAGATTGAATAAGAATGGAAAGAAATATTCGTTCATGTTTACCAGTAAATGTAGACAACATAAATAAGTGTGTTGGGCCTTATTATTCCCTAAAATTACATCATTATAATTATAAGGAAAGTCGAAACAACAAGAAATCGGCTCCGTCCAGCCTCTAAAAACTGACAGGTTTCAATTTGCAGAAACATAAAATTAACTTGAAAATAAACACGCGTAAGTTATAACTCTATCCATTAAAAAAGGTGCTTTACTGAGATTACGACTCTATTTTATGTCCGAGTCCCGTATTAGACACGAGCACAGGTTACAAATCACATAGGCCGAAAGATTTACGATTGAATAGATATAATATCATGAGGCCATTCAACAGCTATTGTGAATTTGAAATGTTAAACTAAAGCTGCCTATAACATCAATTTACATGTGTCAATTTAAACGTGTTTTATGAAGAGCCCCCTGTGCTGGCATGGCACATGTATTCTGGAGTCTCTTAAAATGCCGACAACATACGCTTTTCACCTTGGAGTAACTCCTCTGTACATTGCAAACGATCTCTGCAGCAGAATACAGTACGTGACGCAACGCAACATGGCAACACACTTCAAAGGCGGAGGCAGTGTGGAGAAGGGGGTGTGATGCGATTTTCCGCAAAAACTGTAATAATTAAAGTAAACTGCAAAAATTCTCGCGAAAGCAGTTGGTAACCGCATGAGCGACCCCTTCACTTTTTCAAATAAGCGAAGACACCGAAAAATGCACTTGTTTTTATCGAGAGAAAAGTGCAAGTCGCCGATTTCACCGCCCACTCCAGCGAGGAAGCATGGCATGCCACACGACCTGCTTCATGCGCACCCATTTTATGATGACCGTCCTCTGCTCGACGATGCCCGACTTTCCCTCCCCACACGAACTTCATGCACTGAGATCAACTAAGGCAAACACGTCTCGAAAGCAAAATATCCCGTTTTCATTTAGAAGGGGAAGCCGTTCTCAGTTCATCGTGTAATTTGATCTTTACTCTTTGTTATTCAGCAGCCGCGATACTGCAACAGTCCCTCAACTACATGTGCACGAAGTTCAAAGCGGCGGCTGCGTGAAAGTCCGCCTTACAGCTATTCTCTCTTACGCCAAGCAGCATTTTAACCGGCCTGACTTTCGTAAGATGTTCATAACATAGTTTGTGTTCGCGATGGCTGATTTGTTGACAGCAGCGGCCGCGTGCTGAGACGCATCTGTGGTCCGGGTGGGCGTGAGAGATTCAACTTGGCTTATTTAGCAGGCGTAAATGTGT
Source organism: Acanthurus tractus (assembly GCA_029783725.1). Lineage (NCBI taxonomy): Eukaryota > Metazoa > Chordata > Actinopteri > Acanthuriformes > Acanthuridae > Acanthurus > Acanthurus tractus. The sequence goes on from JAQNCA010000028.1 coordinate 11,038,714, forward strand.
TGCAGACTGCAGGCGCATTAAAACCACGATTTGGACGTTAAAGCGTTGAAGAAGAGCAGGTTCCCGACCGGAACGCTGACGGTGACCGACTTTAATCACATTTCGAAAGCGATACAGGGGCGATTTCCTTCAAGAGCCAAATGCATCTAAACAAACAATAATAACAACAGCCGTCCATGCTCATCATGCGCGCAATTTTAATTCTCATTATTTGCGCTTATTTCGTCTGCCTTCCACTTTGCCCGGCCACTTAAACTGGCCGTAAGGTGACCCACACATTAAGTTGACCAACAAATGGGTCTTATAGCAGGCCCCAAAACAGCAATTGTTCCGAGACAACTCAAGCTTGTTTTGAATTACACATTTGAAGAGCACAGCCAAGACTTTAAAACCACCCAAAGCGCCAAAGATCCGATAAAAGATGTAAAAAGCAGCTGCATTGTTTACCTTGTTGCAAGTTGCGTGAAGCTGATAAAAAGTAATAGTCCTTATAGCGCGTCGTTACGATGTGACTATTATGAAAATCAACCCGCATCAGTAACCCGCTCCCTTGTTGATGTCTGCGCTGGTGGACGGGACTGGATAGTTGTGGACATGATGCGCATGCGTCGTATCCACACCTCCATTTCAGAGTAGGGCAGAAGGCTTTTTTCTTTTTCTTCAATCAAAGCATTTACATAAACGACGTGTGACGTCTCCGTGCGTCTGCATTCTACTGGCCTTATAAGGATGGGAACATTGCGCGGGAACAGGGGGCTCGGCCCTGGTTGCTATGGCACATTGGAGAGTGTAAGCAAAGGGGCGGGGCCTATAGTTTTACTACAGAACGCCAGATGGCTCGTCTGGAGGCCTACGGTTTTTAGGAGGCTCGGCGTCTAGCAGGGAGATGCACTTTGTCGATTTCAATTTTGGACAACGGGAGGGATTAGTAGTTAATAAAAGGTGGGTGAGACTCGGCCTCCATCTAATGGTTAGTTCAGTGCGAGCAAAACCCGACAGTCTGCAGCGAACCTGTCATCATTGCCTTCACAAAACACTGCATCAGTTTGAAAACAGTGGCTTGGACGCATAGACTGCTGTCTGTGCTGCTGTTCCAGTCATACAGTTTGGAAAAGCTTAATTCAGATCACAAGGCGCGAGCCCGAGTAATTACGTGGCCATTAAGGTGATCAAATTAAACAGAGGTAGCAATCTAATACACTTCTGCATTAAATCTCTTTACTCTCTTGCACACACAACACACACACACACAATAATGTAATTTAAGACACCTCAGAGTTGGTATTCCAAAAGTGTTCCCTGAGTCTTAATAAACATAAAAACTTTATACATAACCCACCTCGCAAAGTAGATGTTACTTTGGGTGATTGAAATTAATTCCATTACCACATACTTTCTTTAGATCATTCCCTGTATGAGTTTGTTGTCAGATGCACCAGTGACAGCCTTAAACAGATCTAATGAGCCTATGTCAGAGGGCACGGCTGAACCATTTGCACAGGAGTTGGTCAAGTGTGCATTTTGAAAAGTTTGACGGTCAAATTATTAATTAAAATCAGATGCAATTAGTCCTATGTGATGCGTGTACAGTGAAAGGAAAATCATTTTACCATGCAAGAGTCTTTTATACTTTCAGACATTAATTAGAGACAATCTTAAAAAGAAAACACAAAAAATACAAAGACTTGTCAGTTATGTAAATTTTTTACTTTAATTTTTGACAACACATTTCATAAATAACAATTTATTATTGCTTTATCTAATCTGTATTTAAATGATAAGAGGCTTGGTCATTGTGGATTACATAGTGCTTGCAGGACAGTGCAGGAGACAGCATTTTCAACTGTTAAATTAAATGCGACATTAACATAATACCAAGCATTTATAAGAACCTGTGCTCTGCTCATTGTCTGAAGACAAGCGAACAGTTTAGAAATAAACAGTCTGACTTTTTTTTTACATAATAAGTAAAGTGTGTCCATAGTGGAATCTATTGTTTTGCACAGACACAAACAAGATGCCTCTATCCAGGAAAATATGCCACTAATTTATTACACCATAATAACAAATGGGCACAGTTCTATTAAAGATCTAATGAAGCAAAATATTTACAATGAGAGAAAGAGAGGAAAAAAACTCTCACAAGATGACAGACTATTTGAACTGACACAATTAGGACACCAGTTTGCTTTCAGTCTTTCACCAACTGAGAATTTCATGAGCACAACTCTGCAGTGTGTGACCCCGAATTGAAATAAACAGAGAGAAACAGGCATTTTTTTACACAATATAACAAGAGCATAATAATATAACATTTTCTCACATGTTGTAGAGCAAGAACATTATCTTTCTTAAGTATATTTACTAAGATTCTCAATGAATAAAGTCAGGAAAAAAAATGCTTATATAATAAGGCCTGAGTCCTGATATTTCAGATCACAACACACTAATACATAAAACAAACAGATTTTGGCCATGCATGTGCTTAGTTTCAAGTTCAAGTGCAAGCAATACAGCAGTTTAGGGAGAGTAATAGTAGTAGTCCTAGATTTGGGTGCAGTAGATGATGTGAAATGTGAAAATATTTGCTGTAGAAGTGAAATTATGAGTGACTGGTTCTCCTTGGGGAAACAGATTTTCACAGTGTAAACAAGCATAGGAAAAATCTGACTATTTCCTGAAGCAAATATAAGACATTTACATCAGTGAACAAGGCAATATGTTTGAAGCTCGAGTTGCCCGTGGCTTTATCTAGTCCACTGTTCTTTTTTTTAGAATAAAGTCACATTTCTTGAGTTTGAATGTACTTCTTTTACCCGCAGATGGAAAGATGAAAATGTGAACTCATCAGCATTTCTGCAGTAGAGCAGGGTATGAACTCTGATCCTCTGCCAGGGGGTCAGAGGTCAATTCCTTTAACCAGTGCAGTCTCCAGGGTGATGGTGAACTCGTTCAGTGTGTGAAGGATGCGGGAGAGGGAGATGACAGCAGCACGATCTCGCAGCAGCGCACCTTCTTCATATGTACGTACTGTGAGGGGACACTCTGCCAGCAGGGGGAGCCACTGAGAGAGAAGACGGTCCCTGCCAAGTAAAACAAGTCCATGGTCACTAATGGCCCAATAAATACAAGATGAAGTTTAGTATTAAAATGTAAATGAGTTTGCTGACTGTAAGACATAACTGGCACATTAACTTCCACCTTAATTATAGACATAACTTCCTCATAAAACAGCTTAAACCACAAGGATGTGAGATACTTAAAGTATTGATTAACCTGAATAAAAACTATTATCTTTGGATGAAAAAGTTACTGGCATTAGATACAATACATGCACAAATATAAAGCTAAGCTGTTCTTTCTATTATAAATCTCATTACTATAATTGACAGAATATATGGCAAGAAATGGAGAGGGAGAGAAAAGAACATATATGACTTTACAAAGTTATGATGATTAGACCCAAGCCAATTGGACAGTGCACACCTCTACTTATTCAGTCATAGAGACCCAACCTCTGGCTTATCACAAGAACTGTCTAAGTGGTAACACTGGCTGCATGTGGTATGTAATTTGAAAAGCCAATCTTTTTGAATGCTCACTGTTGGTGCAGAAACAAGAGGGGCAGCAGTGTCAGCTTAAGTCACTGAATTTCTCTTTTCACCTGAAATAAACTGCATCAATTTAAATGTGCATTTCTGACATTTTGTAAATGAAGTGATCAGTCACCACTGATCAGGGCTTTTTGGATATTGCAGCAAGGTAAAGCACAATTCTGTGTTAAGTAAAAACAATATTTTTAACTTTTTAATATCACAATGAGATGAATAATTTGTCTCACAATGTTACGTTACAAAACTGCATAACTATCATTCTAATTCTAAACCTGTTGTTGCATATAAATTCCTTCAGTATACACAATAACTATTACATCTTTCTTCTCATCGTTTTCAGTTACCTTTTTCTCGTCTATGGATCCTATTACGCTCACTGCTATTTAAGGAGGATTGTTCCTTATGTTCTAGGGTGCTTTGGTTTCTTTCTGGTGATCTTTGGCTGTCTATTGCTTACGATTTGTTATGGACATTTTTAAAATCATGAGCACTCACCTGATTCCCAAGCAGACAAACAGCTGGAACTTTCCCTCTTTTCCAATGTTTCGTGGGGAGGCGTTGATGGCATTGACGTAATGGCACAGTGAGTCACATGGTGGACCCTTTGTCAGTGTTGATCCATGCAGGTCACCCATCTGATCAGCTGTCTCCATGGAAACTACTGCCTTCTCTATGGGAAAGAGTTAGTCATACTGTCAGTTCACATTTTATTAATATACTGATGATAAGGGAAAATAAAACCATATGAAAACAAACACTGATGAAAAACACGTCCATCATGCTTTGTTGCATGCAATTTGATGTGTGAACTTCATTTTCACTGCCACCAGATGGAGACAGGACATGGACATCAGCAAGAAGTAACACTTTACTGAACTCGCACTCATTGTACTCACCAACAAAGTCCCACACAAACATGTTCCTCTGGAAAAGACGGTTGGATTTTAACCCATGCAGGAGGAACTTCTCCAAGGAAAGCACCAGACCTCCTTCACCACATAACAAGACTGTCAAGTTTCCCCTCTGGAATGAGAAAAATGGGAACAGAGTAAATAAAGGCACTAAGCAACAGGCTCATCTTTCAATGTCAGTAAATCCGTTTCTATGAGCGATAGGAAGCACTGAAATTTGTTTACTTTTTTATCTAAAAGGCTTACAAGGACAGAAGTAAACAGAACAGAATAAATCCTTTACATCAAAGCGTGTGCACTGAACGCACTGCTAAAACGTATTGAAGGCCCAGTACAGATAAGCTAAAGTGATCCATCAAGTCTCTTCAGTGCTTTGAACTTGCCGTGTGTCTGGCCGTGGCTGTAGAAACTGGAGTTATGAACCAAGTTTGACACAAAGAAATGCATCTTTCCATTTTTATCATTTTAGCTGCAAGTGGTTAAGAGAATGTAAGAGCTGAATCTGTGGGACACACTCACTATTAGGATCACATACCTCTTGTTCAGGTTTGTGGAAATGTTTAACAAGATTATTTGCGGCCTCCCTCATGTCTTCATGTACTTCAACAGACAGCATTCCTGACGTGATAAATAAAGAGGAGTCAAAAATAGAAATATGAGGATACATAATGACAAACACAAGGAAAAGTGGACAGAGGATAAACAGAAAGGTGATACAGGGAACGCTATCAGTTAGCATCTGTGAGCACACCAACAAGTGGGTCAGCTATTGTGCTAAAGAATGTGTTCTTTGTCAGTACGTACTGCTTCTGCTGCCAAGCGATCCCAGCACTGCCCGCACACTCTGGGAGGGAGAGGCCAGCTCCGGAGGCGTCCCTGTCCACCTTCCAGCATCCTCCTCTCCACCAGGTGACACCAGCTGACCAATGAGAACTCTTTCCAGGCTGCCATCACCTACGCCTTTCCCCAGCCATCGGCCGCATGGGAACCTGAAGGGAAAGTAGAAACAGGGTTTTATGATATCCAACAACCGGTAATAAACTTTTAATTTATTATACAAGGAGATGGCGTGGGTAGGCCCATCTGCTCTAATCAGCCCGCCTGTGTTTAATTTTCCAAATTTCTCACTTTTTTCTCCAAGACCACAGGATTGGCCTTTTCTAGCCTACTGACTATAAGTCACATATAGTGTAGACAACCGGAAAATTTTCCAATAAATACAATGTACCTTTAGATTGTGTTGGACTCTACTAGGCAGCTGGTTTTTAGTTTTTAATAAGGCGGTATTCAATAAACTTGCAGGGACTTGAAGAATGCATTGGATTAGTAGTCCATATTTTATTTTCTTTCTACAGTATGTAAGTATCATGTGATAAGGCAGCGTTTTCTTGAGAGTGATAAAAGAAGCTCAAAAATCCAGTGATCAGCAGTCAGGATCCTTGAGATGTCCTTGTATCTATCAAACACTGAGCCGTTATCTACAACACACATTTTTGTATGATTAGCCACTGTGCTGTGAGGCCACAGTCAGTGTTTGGAGAAGACACCAAGGTCAGAGTAAGAATCTTACTTGTAGGTGTGTCCAGTTATCTCATTGTACACCATCACGCAGTCAATCAGACACTTGGCCAGCAAGCCAGAGTTCTCCTGTCCCAGCTGCAGAGTGCTCAGTCTGCCCAGGTTCTTGCACTGTGATGAAAAGAAAAGCACATACCACCAGTTTACATGTGGCTCCACATGTGTCTCTGTCAGACGTGTTGTTGTTTGCTTAACAGTGTGTACAAACCTGGAAAAATATCTCCTGTGTGTTCTTTGACAGCTGCCTTACTCCTGAATCACCTAGCTCTCCTGACACACACACCCAAGGGTTAACTGTAGCCATCGCAATGCTCAGCTTCTTCATGGGTACGATAACAACACGGTATGAAATATCTGGAGAGACACAAGAGACCAAAACCAAAGTTTGATTCATGCAGGTCTACAGTCTTCTCACAATAGTCAGAGATGCTCGGTGTGATTCAAGTTTGAGGCCAGGGGACAGAGGTGGTGGTGTTATAAAACACAAACACAACCCCAAGCAAACTTTGATTGTCCTTGAAAGCTGTAACCCAGACAGAGAATTCTTCCTTTCTGTTGTTAAAGTTCATAAGACTTACTGATGGAGGTGAAGACGCGTGTGAAGCAGAGGTAGTCCACAGTGTTGAGAGAGAGTAGGTGGAACAAGAACTGCTCCCTTTCTTCCTCACAGAGCAGGAATGCATGAGGTTTGTACAGCTGCCTGCCAGGGGACAAGAAGAACAGCAAAACAAGTCAAAATCATGGGATTTCATATAAAAAAAGATCCAGAAATATCAGATTTGTGTCTTCTTGTCATGAGGTCAGTTTCGGGTGAATTGTGACCTGAGCAGCTCCTGGTGTGTAAGCAGCTCTTTCAGGTGTTGGGACAGCATTTTCTTCTCCAGAGCCAAGTGGATCCAGGCCCGAGCCTGACCCACCTCAGACAGACCCTCACTCATGGTCTGGATGAACCTTGAAGAACAGATAGACTGGCATGAGCAGTAAAAAAAACAAGCTCTGATGTTTTACTGTTTTGTAGGTGTTGCATTTTACTCTTATGCAAAAATA
>JAQNCA010000028.1:11049472-11062207 GCA_029783725.1 Acanthurus tractus
AACATGGATGTCTCCAGGAACCGGGACAAGAAATTCAAGTGGGCAGTAGGCTGAACTGCAAGGAAGGAACCCTGAAATGATATTTAATGGGGTTTTTTTTTATTATAATAAAAATTTTCAAAATATAAAATACAGTAATTTTACTAGATCTATCAATTCATTCTTGTCCATTGACAGCTATTAAAGTACCTTGTCAAAGCTGAACGTTCCCTCTCTGTTGCTCAACCAGGAGTCCAAATCAAGAGCGCTGTGGATGACAAAGTCTTCATACCTGCCAAACATGGCAGCAAAACGTCCAGAAAACACCTCCCTCAGCTGAATGTTCAGCTTTGCAGCCTTTAGCTCTTCCTCCTCCTCCTCAAACACGTGTCCCAGCGTCTTCCCTCCATCTGATGGTTTTTCTCCACCACACCTCCGTGCCAGAGCCTGCAGCCTCTCCAGCACCGCCAGCTCCTCACCTCCCAGGTTCCCATTCCTTCTGTCCTCCATCAGATCCTCCAGCACTAGGCTGCTCAGGCGAGCAGATGTGGTCGCAGGCTCATTGATAGCGCCGCCCTGTGGAGGGAGCCCGAAACGCAGCAGCACCTCACTCAGTTCCTGGATAAGTTCGAGCCGGTCTGGAAACATTGGAAGGTCTTCAGGGACCTCGACTGAGTGGTTGTCGATGTCCACAAAGCACAGGTTGGCCTGTGTAAGAGATACAGGCAAAAAACAAATATGGAAAACATTTTTCAACTAGCTCCTCCATCAGATAATCATAACAGGTTTAACCAATCACAATGCACAGACTCTTCTGGCTGAGCTTTAGCATCCAATTAAGATTAGAGATGAAGATTTACATTCCATTAATAGATTCTTGGCATTTCACCACCTCAGATAAGCACTCAGAGGATATGAGCATGTGAAGGATTATCTAATGATTACTGTTATCAGTGCAACAGGGGAAATTGTTGAAATATCAGGCTTTCACGCTGGCAAACAAATCAGAAAGACACTGGTGCCCATGAAGCTGCTGAGCAAAGAATTACAGTACTGTGTGAGAGAAGGATAGGCACTGCTTTAAAAATACTGCTTCTGTAAGCAGCGATGGAGCACAGTGCAGTCAGCAGCAACACGACCTTCAACAGTGACCTCAGGCAGGCAGTTTACAGCCTCGGGCAAGTTGGGAGATGTGCTGTAGCATGGACAGTTGCATACAGCCTCTTACTCTGCGCAGCCCCATCCTTCTAGTTAATGACTTCACTTCTCGTCTCTCCCTTCATCTCTTTAATTCAAATATTAGAAAAAGATGATATATTTTCAGAGGTTTTCCCTGCATATCATAATTAAAAAGGACTGTTTGAGTGTCTTTGGGGGGCTAAGTGAGGCAAATTGTGCCTCTCTTAACACTGAGGGGGGGAAAAAAAAGGAGGAAAAACACATTCCAACCGAATCATGCATTTTTGATTAAAATACTACACACTTCCATGCAAATTAGAAACCATACATCTAGTTGCACAAGTCAAGAAATAAGTGGAGATCGCTGACTCTCATCAATTATTCAGTAAGTCCCATTATGCTGTGTCCCTAATGCTCTACATTTTTGCTTTCAGCCTCTCCATCGAGCTGTCTTTCAACTGCCTCCTTTCTGGGACAGAGCAACTTCAAAGAGGCTTAGTGTGATATTTGTGCAGCATAACATGATCTTGCGCACAGGATTTGATTCGTGAAAGGGAACTGTATCATCTCAGTTTGACATGCCAGAGGCAGAGGGCAAACTGTCATGCAAGCAGCACAGAGAGGATAGGCTAATGGCTGAGAGAAAGTTTCAGCTTACATTTTAAATCCTTTGACATGAATGTTTTTGAAATGTCTATATACTGAAATTCTGACTGCCATGTTCAGAAATTACACTTGCATTTACAAACAGGATTCCTGTTTAACTTTGTACCTCGTGTGGGAGATGGAGCGAGGATCGCTGAGCTCCCTCTCTGCGTTGGATACCCAACAGGAATGGAACAGGCGCATCCAGGAGGTGGTGTAATGGTGGAGAAACGATTGGCAGGTAGATGTGTTGCCACTGGAATGGGAATAGCAAGGTGGTAATGCCCTCAGCCACCGTCATCAAACGCTGGTAGTCTAAGGAGATAGGACAGGAAAGAGATGGGACGTTAGCATGAATGAATCAACTGTTATTACCAAGAGAAAAACTCATTGTCAGCAGGAGTGTAATGAGCTGATTATAGAGCTGTTTACTTCCTGGTTCTGTTTCTGTTTACATGCTGCAAAGCCGCCTGTTTTTCTACCTCAAACCCATCTGTAATGTTGCTGTTGTTAGTAACATTTGTTAATAGATTTTGTTTCTTTTTTTTGACATGGTTTGTACTCACCTTGTTTATTCCTATTAATTCTACATTCTACTGAAATATTTAGGTTTGTCATTAATAGTATCTTGTTATTCATTAAATGGCTGCTTCGAAACTGGTGATGTGTGGGATTTTGAGGTTGACGCCGGTGTAAAATGTGCAAACATGCAGAAATTTCTCTTATTAAGTCTCATCTCAAACCTGCTCATAACTGTATATTTTACTCACCATGAGAGCAAAGCAGAATTTGTGTCTCCAGAAGTGCACAGGTGAGTAGTTGCACCATATTGTCCACACCCAGCAGGGTGAATGCCTCTCCCAGAGGATACTCCCCGATAGGAAGCTCACCCGGGCCGGGTCGCTGGCACATGATGGGTCCCTGCACCCCGTAGAACCTCAGTGATCTGCCAGGAGGAGGCAGGGGAACCTCATACAGAATATTATGGATGTAGCTCTCCAGAGGGAGGGGCGGGGGTGTGTGTGACGATACAGCCTGGTGCAGCTGAGACAGAAACTGTCGAGCAGCCTGGAGGAAGGGGAGTGGCGTGAGGAGGCATAGGGCTTTAGACACATAAAGTGTGTCCCTTGACGGATCAAAGGAGCCCGCACAGCCGAGACAGCCAGATACACCAGCCAGAGACTCAGCATCTGACTCATCCAAGCTGCTCACAAACGAGTCCATGCTGGAGGTGGAGGGGGAGGAGGCAGATGAAGACGAGGGAGAGGATGCGGAGGACGCTGAATGGTGCTCCACATGGTGCATCTGGTAGAGAGTGTGCATGGCAGTGATGATCTGAGCACTGGTCACCTCCTCATAGAAGGTGAGAACAAAGCCGTAGGAACGCGCGCCATCATCAGATGACATCGTGAAGGAGTGAAACTGAGGATCAAGCCGGTCTGCCTGCGTGCGGAAGGAGAGACCCCTCGGCATACATAGCTGTGGGGAAAGTATGAGGAGTAAAGAAGAGGAGAGGGAGGATAAAACATAAAGTTTAGAGTGTGACATTTTAGAACAAAGCAGCATATGTAACTTACAATTACAATCTCTGAGAGAGTGGATATTCTGCAATTGCTCTAAACCAAAATCTAGTGTAGTGTAATTGCAACAATAATAGCCATTATGTAACATGCAATCCCGAACAGTTGCACACAAAAATTAAGCTTGTAGCCAACAAGAGTTGAACAAAAAGTAATGTAAAGTTGATCCTTGGGTTGACTTAATGTTCCTTGTCAGATCTATTCAAGGCAAATCTGACCTGTTTCTCGAGTTAAAGGACAAGTTTTGACAGAAATTGAAAAAAGTGTATCAACTACATAAAACGAGATGCTGAACAAGTAACTTAATTTTTAAATATAGAATAACATGATGAGAATATGAGAATATCCATACATATGTGTATAAATACCCTAAGACTATAACATTTGTTCCATGTTTTGCTATATTTATAAAACTGTTTTTCAGGATCTAATAACCCAATATAATTACATGAAAAGTATTTATAAAGAATTCACATTTGACTGATGATAATAATACTAAAACTAATAAGAAACACAAAATACAATGTCATTCAGTGCAAGGCTGTTAATTTTGATGCCAAAGAGGCAGGCATTACAATAAAACTAATTTAATTTTATCTGCTGCTAACAATTCTTTTGAGGCTCATGCTTTCATCATCCTGACCTGGTTTTCCAACAAGGAACAAAAACATGTTTTGTGTATTTCAACAAAAAAGAAAGAAAAGAGAATATTCTACGAAAGGCTGCAGACAAGCAAAGATGAATACCATTTTTATCAAGTTGTTTTTGTTATCATGTACTGTTTTGTCATATATATATAATATCCTTGTACACAGGTTGGAAGATAAACAAAACATTTGCCTAACAAACGAGGCACATCTTGTCCCTTTTCATCATTTCCATTGTTGTAAGAGAAAATAAGTGACACTGAAGAAAGATGTGAGAAAGATCTCACCATGTTGATTGCATCCTTGTTGAAGGGGTTCCTCTCTGTGCTTTCAGGAAAGTGCACCAGAACCTTTGACTTGAAGGACCGTCGAATGGGGCTCTGCTCAAAGGCCTCGCCTAGAAGACACACAGGAAAAAAAAGATGTTACTCCGGCATAATCGTATTAGGACAGAGTGATGTTTGACCTTCATTGCAGCAGAGAGAGAATTCAAATTCAAAGGACGGAGCAGAGGATGTTACAAAACAACAGCAGCTTAGTTTTATGAAAAAGCTCAGACAAGATGACCTTGTCTGAAAAAAGCTGAAAAAAGCTGAAAAAAAAAGTTCATCTGTTGTTGACAGCAAGAGCCATTTTGCAGCAAAGAGGGAAGAACCCCTCTAAGGGTTATATAACTCAACTCATTATCATAGAAATAGACTGGAAGAGCGGTAGAACACCCCTCATCCCTGACACTCTGCAGTATGAAACTCTTTATGCTTGTAGGGAGTGTGCACAGGGTGAAAATATTCACCTTTTTCATACATCAAGAGCATTCCAGCTCAAGGTGAGGGAATGCTGTGTAAAAGCTATGTTGACATGAAGGACTGAATTTGCAGTGCCTGCAAGAAAACTCTACTGCATACATTGGCAATGCACAGATCTGATGCAATGTCGGGCTCAAGTTTCTCCTCTCATCAGTCTCTGCAACTTGTGTCAGCTTTTAGCTCAAGTGACACACAGTTTGTCCAGACACGAGTGACTGAAATGGAGCGGATGAAAAAGAGATTTAAAAAAAACTGTGTGTGTATGACTCAATGTGAGTACTGGTATTGAAGGAGATACTTTCATTATTTATCCACTTTCTGAGAGGGGATGCCCTTGAAAGGTCCTCTTCACCGTATTCTCTGTTTTACTACTCCACCATGAATTCTCTGACTTCATATTCAGCTTTTATTGACATCACTGCGACTATGAAAACAAAAGAACAACTGCAAAGGTAAAGCTAACAGTGTTCTCTCAGCTGCCTGTTTTGACGCACTCATTCAGTATTCAGGATCATCCACTTCATCTGCCCACGAGATGACGCACGGCACCCCGAGAGAGGAAACTGTGCCGCAGGCAAAGTGAGGAAGGAGAACCACTTCAGGTTTAACTGAGTCAGATAGGTAGGTGGGAGACAGAAGCTAAAGTCAATGTTATTTACCACGGACACAAATTGGTGTCGGTGCTAAGAGACTCAATTGAAGCCTCACAGAGAGACACCTAGTTGCCATGGCAGCAATTTCCAACATGAACTCGAAGACAGCCATCAAGACAAAGCTCGTCAGCGGTTACGTCACATCGAGTTTCATCAGCTGACCCCATTAAAACCCACGCTCCTCCTGACACCAGTTCCCACCAAGGGGTTTGCACAGAACACAGCGTTGTCTCTCTTTTCTCAGCGTTAACAGAACAGAGCAAGAGGGAGGTTTGTTTTATTGTTTAAATGGAAGCTTAAATGCTGGTTTCAGTCAGGCTGTAATTAGCACTTTTCCTCCTCTTACCATATTTACATACACACAGTATGTAAATGTTGAATGTTGAAATGTTGAAGTGTGAGCAAAGGAGTTGTAGAATATTTTACATCCTCAAAAGAAGGCTGCAGCGAGTTATTATTTTCATTGTTATTGAATCTGCCCTTTGTTTTCCTGATTCGTTGATTATTCTTTTTGTCCATAAAAAGTGTCAAATATCCATCACAATTTCCTAAAATCAAAGGCAAGATCTCCGTATTGCTTGTTTTGTTTATCCAGCAGTCTGAACATCACAAACATATTCAGTTTACTATCACATTAGATCAGAAAAATCTGCAAATCCTCACAACTGAGATGGTTAACTTGGTAAGGCATTTTCTTTAAAAAATAAATACATTAGATGACAAAACAATTGCTGATTAATTCTCTGTCTAATGGATTTACTGTTTCGGATGTAATCCTCAGTGAATCGAAGTCTCATCACTGTCTCTGTAATATCAATATTTTTCATGTTTTTGAGGATAAAAATAAGTAAGTCTTTCATTTTCATTCCGCTGTTTAGAAATTCATCACTAAAGATGTACACGGTCCTGACTGGTCATCCATCCCTAAAACAATCACACTCACTCAGGAATGACTGAACAGCCATGAAGGTAGTAATCCATCACATCATGTCCCATTCATCACATCATTACATGAGTAGATGAGAACAGATATAAAAAGGGGATTAAAATGACGGCCAACGTCAGCTTGTGTTGACTGATGAGGAGTTATTTCTTCCTGGCTCAAGCAGTTTAAATCACTCTGTCTTTTGCGTTACAGATTTGTCCGAATCAAAGGGGAATCACATGACACAGAAAAAATAGCAAATTTTGCTTTCTGCATCTCAGCCAGTGACAGAAACATGATGCTGGCCTTAAGTGCTTAAAATAAAAGATAAAAGTAGGTGTTGAGAGGCTTAAAATAAAACAACTCTGACAGGCGTTTCTCTGCATCAGCAACACGTGCACAAATAAGACGAATGCAAAAACAGCCACATCTCTTTGCAATCAGTTGACATTGTAATGCAGCTCTCGATTGTTCGGTCAGGGAGTTCTCTCCCTCCACTGATGTCAGACCCCTGTGACAGTCATCAGGCCTGAACGGGCACCGAAGCCTCTGCCTTTCAGCCTGCCAACGTCACGTGAAATTTGATTAGACTGCAGAAAACACAGTGGTGTCTATTGAGAAGCCAACAAGAGCAGATTGTTTCTCTGTAGGCATTCACTAATTACACACATACACAACAAGAGATACTGTATGACCTCACACATCCAAAACACTTATAGGGCTGGTGTGCACGAAAGAATGGACATCTCTGTCTTAACTGCAGTTTAGAGGATATGTATGTAAAGAGACAGAGATCCCTTGGAAATAGCAGAGCCCCCTTGCTGCAGTGGGTCTGGGATGACCTGTTGTTACATAAGCAGATTGGTGGAGCTCGGATAAACTAGCCAGCAGCACCGCAGGGAGCAGCTATCAAAGTCAACCAATGCTTGAAAGGCCGAGCTCATCCTATATTACACTATATATTATTCAAAAGACATTTGGCTGAAAGAATAAACAAACAAGGTAGGATCAAGCATGTCCAGTCACAGCCAGTTTCTCCCTGGGGATCTACATGAGCTAAATGTCTGCTACAACGAGGAGAACACAGGGTGTGACTGCTGTTAAGCTACACAGCTCAAACCTGGTGGCATCAGCACACCTACACGGTTGGTTTTCCTCATTAAGACCAAGGCTCCTGCAGGCAACACGTGCAAACATCACAGAGGGCTTCTGGCAGAAATCTGCTCTCACTGAACCATGCTGAGTGTCAACAGCTCAGTGTGGAGGAAAGCAACACCACCTCTGTATTTATATTTTTATCCATTACAAATATACCATCACTGTGGGTGTTGTCATGGCAATCTGCACATCCACCAACACTACAGCACGTCTTCACCACCTTTTGCTCTGGGTCACTGATGGACAGAGGTATTTTTATTGGTAAAACAAAGGGCGCATCTCAGTTTGAGAAAAGAAAATAATGAGAAAAAGAAAAAAGACGAACCACATAGATTATTACTGCTTTGTGGAATAGTGCATTCATCTCTGTTTTAACCATGAACCGCTGCCTGGAAGCTCCCTCTGTGCTTCAGCTTCATTGGGCAGAACAGGAGGATGTTTTTCTCCCTCTGCTCAATCCTTTCTTTGCTCTGTTCCTTATCCAGGTGTAGCAGTGGATGACTTGCAGAAACCAGCAGAGCTACATTCTCACTACTGTCTCAAAAATATGATCAAAACACAATGAACAGAACGGCAATGTTCCCATACTGAGATTACACAAAAAGACAATAATATTTGAGGAAACAGTATGTTGTCTTTTTAAATTCAGTCAAATTGCTTTAAGTTTCAAGGAAAACGACCCTTGTCTTGTTTTTTATTGTCTGTTTCAAATAAAAATAGATTGTATATTCAAAAATACACGAATCTTGTCAAAATGTATTATTTTGTGTATTAAAATACTATGATTTTTTCAGGATATAATGTTATTTGCCATAACAAAGGTTATTCTGCACAGACTACTGTCAGATTTTTTTGTTGTCAACAACGCTTTGAAGGAAGAGAAATGTGGCGTCCAATCAAAACACTTAATGGATGTCACCCCGACACAAACAATCAGATCTACATGAAATCGGAAATATTTTCAATATGGCACTAAAGTGAACATCGCCTATCCTCGGTCCCGGGTGTAAGTCTGTTTTTCTGTCGTGGGGATTTGTTCCGATCATGTTTATAAAACCATCTACCTGCTCCATCGTCCGGCTCCAGGCCCGTCTCCGTGTCCACTCCACACACAACGAAATAGTGGGCGAAACGGCAAGAAGCCGATCCGGTGGCCGCTGCAGTCCCGTTCATCCTCGACGCGTTTATGGTGTGAGAGCTCCGTTTACTTCTGCTTCACGCTGTGGATGTTCATAATCAATCCGAAATGTCTTGCCCCCGTTTGATCCGTGCGCTGGTTCTCGTGTCCGCCTGCCTGCACTCGCTGATCGGCGGTGTGACTCTGACTGAGGACAGGATGATCCGCCGATGGTCATCGCGTTTGTTCAGAGGGGGGAGGAGGCTGCGTGTAGGCCTGCGAGAGAGCGAGAGAGCGAGAGAGGGAGGGGGGAGACAAAGACCTGAACGCATCATCATCGCCAGAGCCAAAGCAGCCTCATTTTACAAGGTGTTGTCCAAATTCGTCATTTGCGCCCACATTACAAATCTACTATTTGTCAGAGGAAAATCTCTCACATATCGGTATAATCAGAAATACATTTTTACTCTGGATCATCACATAAAAATATGAATGAATCTGGGAAAAATCACTTATTTGGTAAATTACATCTAATACACAAATTAAATTAAAAACTTTATCAACAACACATAGCAATAATTACAACATGTAGGTAGAAATGATGTGAGTGCAAGGTGAGTAGATGCTTAAAGGGACACTCCGCCAATTTTATATATGAAAGTCATTTCTATTTATCATGAAGAGCCTTACTCATCCTGTGAAAACTGTTGTAGACTCAGTCATCTGTGACTGACCAAGCTTTTTAAAGTCTGACCAAGTAACTGTGATGGTGTCATCATTCACCTGATGGTGTCATTTAGCTGATCTCAAATTTGAAGTGAAATCTCAAGTTTTTTATTACAAGCTTGTACTGCAAACTTAAGGAGTGATGTTTGAAAAAATGGGCTTATTTCAGCCAGGGAATGCCTAGTTAGGAATAAAATTTGCTTAATGGGAAATGTAGAATCTACTGTTTCCACTGTTTTTGGAGACTGAGCCACACTAACATGATTGTTCATTTTTTTAAAACCCGTCTCTTTTGAATCATTCAAATTCACTTAATTACCTTATTAAGGTTGAGTTAAAAGCCGGATAGAACCTGAAAAGATCATTTGTTTTAACTTTGAGATGCACAGCAACCTTGATTAACTAAATAATGCTTTTCCACAAAAAGTTTAGAAACATTTAGGAGAGCCCTGTCATTTGACCTGTGAAGCTGAGAAAATAATTATAGAAAACACAATCTGTGCTGTATTTTAGTTCTAAGCCAATGAAAGATTAATATAAAAACAGCACTTATTTAAACACTATTCACTGAAACACCAGGAACCAAAGTGGCAATCAAAGACATCATGTAATGTGTTTAATTTTCTTCAGCTTTGTTACAAACTCCAGCAGCGGGTGAGTAAGATAAAATTGCCTGAGAGTTGTGTGGGAGGCCTGAAAACGACCTTTACAGTAATCAACAGCAACCTGCTGAGGATGAAAGTGTGAAGAAGATTCTCTCCATTATAGCTGAACAGGAATTCTCCAATTCTCACTTTGTATTGAAGATGGTATATAGGCAGACTTTGTCATTGAGAAGAAACTCCACCCTCACAGCCTACATTTAAAAAGAGTCACATATTCAGTGTTTGCAGTTGAATGTGCTTGAGTAAATACAGAGAGTAAGGAATGCAGGTATCCATTTTAATTTTATATAGGGTATTTATTGAAACATTCAAACAGACATAACAAACGTATTTCTTATTTTATAGGCAAAATGTTGACTGCCTTCTTTAAAATAAATATGGTAATCTAGGTCACAAGTAAATCAGCCTCCTGCTGTATTTGTTCTGGTAAGCATGTTGCCTGAGATATTTAGGATTTGGGTTCAGTAAAGTCAGTGTCCAAACTTTAAAAATGTGCAGCATTTCTTTACACTCAGACTGGCTTCATGCCATAAATTTCTTGCAAAACAAAAACAACACATTTCATGATAATAATCACCTTTTTTCATGCAAACAAGTAGGTATGTCGCTACATCATCCTTCATTCCAGTAAATATAGGTAACAAGTCAGCAGATAGTCCTCCATCTAGACAATATGTGGACTTGTCACTTAGAGTTTGTCTTTTTCAGTAAGCGCACAACTCAACACAATGAGGCTTCAATTTCACATTCAGTTGCTGTTCTAGTCAACTACCATTTTATGCTTAAAAATGTGTTATCCTTGTTGTTATTATTATTGCAGACTGCTTTGTCAAAGTTCAGTCCCTCCTCTCTTCATTTATAAGCTACACATCTGCAAGATATTTATGGTAGCCGAAACAATCATACCAGTCCAGATATCCTCTTCCCCTGCAACTTCCTCCAGCTCCTCCCAGTGGGATTTGCAGGTGTTTCTAGGCAGAGTGATGCAACCCCACTGGTATGTCCTGGATTAACCTTGGGTTTTTCTACCATGCAGCTGTGGCTGATGCACCATCGAGTCAAATATCACACTGCTGCATTCACTTTGTGTCCCAAGCACCTCAACAAGCTCTCCTAAAAGCAGAGCAGGCAGTGTTTTGACTCCAAGGTCTTCCTGACACACTGAACGTCTCACATTGTCACAGAAGGCGAAGCAAACCACCCCTGAGGTTAACCTCACTTTAACTCTTCTCAAGTCACCATGCAGTGATTTTCAAATTAAAAACACAGATAAAAGATCTTGCTTTCATTGGAAAAGAGACCATGATCTGTAAATCCAACATGCTGACACATCAGTAAGGACTGGAGCTGCTGTACATCTGTTCAATTGTGTCTCCAAGGCATGCTAAGGTGCATAGCAAAAGACCTCACAAGCTCTCCATCTGAGTGTCTCTCTGAATGAGAGATGGGTAGTTAGTTGGGTCAAGTTTCACAGTTCATTCTGACACATTCTCTAGAAAATGTTTGGCAGTGGGTTTGGGTTCAGAAATTTCACCTTGAATACATTTCAGAGAAAGAAGGTGAGTTTCTCAGAAGGAAGGACACTGTGGATATTTGAAGGAAAATTGTTTCTGGCAAAATTCTTGCTGGCAGGAAAAGAAACAAGAGAGGTGGCCTGTTTTTATACTCTGCTGAATGAATGGCTTCTTCCTGCCTCCCTCTCACTCACTGCTCATCAAGTAATTGTAATCCAAGAAATTAAATCAGGAAAGTGACTGGTGAGGTGCAACAGATCATTCAGCTAAGTAAATGTGTGGTAATAATATTAATCTACCTAGCACAGTAGGTAAAGAGAGTACGGGAGTGTAAGCTGGGCATCAAGATGAGGCTAAACAGCCTGTTTTTTTTTGTTTGTTTGTTTTTTTATGGGGTTCATGTCAGAAGATCTAGACTTTAAATGGAAGAGTGACAGGTTGATGACTTTGGTAAAGCGTGTGGAAGCTAAAGCTGTGCATGGAGCAAGAGTGCAGAGGTGAAGGCCTAAGTTAATATGCGAGCCACCTGGGCCTGAATGTCTCCATCAGGGTGTGAGAGCAGCTGGACCAGTCTGCTGTGGAGCTGAGAGGACTCGTCTAGCATGACCCGGAAGAGGCAATCCTGCTTCAGCCTCAGTTCATCAGCCACCTGGGCAGAGGGCCGCCAGGCCTTTAAGTTCCCTGCAAATGTCAGCAGTCGCAGAAGCACCGAAGGCGCTGTCCTTGCGTCAAACAGCAGCACAACAGAAGCTGGTGCCTACATGATTTAAAAAAAAAAAAAATTAAAGAAAAAACTGACGAATGCTCTTTTAAAAAGTTTTGATGACCTCTTAATCAGGAATCTCACTAACGACCTTTTGTATATTATACAAAGACATGGAAACTATACTGGTTGTTGACTTACATGAGGAGGATAAGATTAAAACTGCATTTTCATCAGTTTATTCTTACCTGAGCCTGAACAAGGTCATCCATCATATCAGGATTAGATGACAGATTCACAAGGACCTTTGACGCCTGAACCTGAAAAGCAAATATTGGAAGTGCTTTGCTCATTCACGTTGCATTCACAGCTCCATCAGCCTTATCTGTGTTCCTTCAACTTTCAAAATGTATCATCATGATATAGTACTTGATAAAA
>JAQNCA010000028.1:11062307-11080834 GCA_029783725.1 Acanthurus tractus
CATTCACAGCTCCATCAGCCTTATCTGTGTTCCTTCAACTTTCAAAATGTATCATCATGATATAGTACTTGATAAAAAGAACTTTAATCATTTTTGACAACTGATTTTCAAAAACTGTAAAAACATACCAACCTGTAATGGTTCATTGCTTACGACAAGTAAAGACAGTAGAAGTGTAATTGATTTCTTCAGCAAGTGTTGATGTTTATCTGTGACTGAGAGGTTGGTCAGCAGCCTGAGAGCGCTAAGCTGTAGGTCAGAATTCACGGGTGACATCTCAATCAGCTCCAGCACTTGCAGCACATAAACCTGTGAGTCACAATAAATCTTTAGGTAAAACCTGTCTGTCACAAAATGGATAGAATATATAGCCACACTCAGCAACAGATTGTAAGTCACCAATAACATACCTTTATTTGTTCCTGGTTTGGGATGTTCATACAAAGATTATTTAAAGCATTTAGAGTCTGCACTCTAACCTCGGCAGCAGGATCAGAGAGGAAACCGGCTATGATATGTATCCCTTCATATTCCCTTATAAGATTCTGGAGGAGAAATAAAAAAGTAAAGAAAAAAAACACTACATAACTGAACGGATGACTATTTCACACTTGAGTGACATCACTTACAAAATACAACAGTTACAAAACCTTATAATGAGAAGATTTACAATAGAGGAGCGTTTACTAAACTCCTTTGCAGAGAGCTTTAGAGAGCTTTATACTTTTACTCTACCTGATTCACAGTGAAGGCAGCAGCATTTCCTAATGTAAGTAGGATCCGACATTTGTCTGATGGATTGTTGCTGGTTTGTAGACATGAGAGCAGCATTTTCAAGTGCTGTGGCTCCAGGTTGCCAGGGGACTGGTGGATGACATCACCTATAGAGCAAAATAAGCATTAACCGAAATTTAATCATTAATAATATTAAATTTTGCACGTGTTTGCACTGGGAGGGACTGACAATCGCTGGCTGTGGTTACTGTGTAAAGTCATAGGCCCTCCATATAAATCTTTATTGAAACCTTGACATTAAATATGTAGCAGTATTCAGGAAACTGGTGCTTTGTGTTTACACGCAGAACATTTGGAGAAATTATATACCTATATGAATACCTGAACTTTGTACGTTAAAACGTAAATGTCATTATTATCTAACAGTTGCACACTACTTATTCTATATGGCAGATAACCCAATGCAGCATTTTAGGCAGAAACGGAGTTTTGCTCCATTACCGACACCAGGATCGATGTCAGAACAATCCTAGTTTAGATGTGTAACTTTGGTACTCTTCGGCTTTATGAGCTCAGCGGCGCTTACCTGACGCAACATCAGGTCGGGGACAGACAACATTCAGTCCGGACACTTTAGCCAACAAGCTGCCCCGCTGTAGGGTAACTTCATCGGGCTGACTGCTCCTCACACCAGGACTTTCATTGCTCACACCTTTCTTGTTTCTCTTGAAGCTCCCCCCGCTGATGAGCTTGTATATCCCGTAAGAGGCTCCAGCTCCGGCAACGATTCCCAGCAATGCTTTCATGTTACCGAGCCGTGGAGTAATACTGCCATCACCCATTATGCTGCGATGTCTTTAGCTAAGCTCTGCTAGCTAGCTAACCTTAAGCTACATATACTCTAAAACGTTGAGTCAAATCTGTTCGCTCACCAGCAAACTAGCCGGCTCCCATAGCTACCAATGACGACAACCAATCGAAAGTATCACAAAGCCCACCCGAATTAATTTGGACAGAGTCATTACTGTGGCCAAGTTATGCAGGATGACAATCCACAGTTGTCAACAATGTTGTGTTCCGTTGTTCCGGGTCGGGCGAGCAGCTCAGAGTGGCCGACCAAATCTTTCGCTGGGTGATGAACAAGGAGTTTTTGGCCATATGCAAAAACTTGTTATTTCATAAACACAATTCTACATAGAGTTTCTCAGCATATATCAGGAATTCAACTGTTGACATTTGCAGTTTCTAAGATAAAAATAGTGTGCGTCATTCCGCTGACTTTGTGCCATTAAATTTGAAACTTGCTGCAGCGCATTAGTTGACCAACACTTAATATTAGTTAGTTTTACTTCGTTACCTGGCAACCTTAAACTGTCAAAAGGAGTACGAGGCAACATTTGAGACGGTAATTAGAGCAGACATTTGCTAGTTAAACTATTGGTTATTTAAAATGTGACCGACAAGGTTTGGCAAACACAGTCTCCTCTGAACGGAATGCGAACTGGAAAACTACCTGCTAAAAATACATCGGTTAGAAAATCTTGTGTGGAAATTTTGATAACGTTATGTAATGTTGAATTAGCTAGTTAAACTAGCTTTAGACCAGTTCTTTGGTAGTCAAGTCACTTTATTTTTTCTAATATCAACACTTGACATTTTTTTCCCTTGATGCGAAAAATCATTCTTAGTTTCACTCTTTCTGACAACAGGCCTTATTGAGAGTTCATGCCTGTGTTGTCCCAATGACCCAGTGCAATTTCTAAAAGGCACAAGGCCTCGACACTCTTAAGAAGTTTGATTGGAAGGTAAATCTCCTTTCCTGCGACTTTCCTTAAGATGGACACTTGGTGGCTCACTTTCTCAAGTTTTCTTTTACTGCTGAAGTGAGAGCCACTGTTGGCTGCCAAATGCAGGAATAGTGTTTCTGTCACATTGTTTTAAGTTACATCATGTATTCCTCTGGTTACATTCTTATACGTTTTTCAATAAAATTGATCATACTTATTTCGTTGTAAGTATTCAAGTATTCGCTTCCAAAAAGGACCATGCCTAATTTGAACCTATTTGTACTGTTTGTTAGCTCAGCTCACCCCAGAGCTACACTAACACAGTGCTGTTTTGGTCCAAGTTAAATTAATCTGTTTAATTAATCAAGTATTATTGCTGATGCAGAACAGCACACTGCAACAACCTCCCCAGAATGTATAACCGTAGTCAAGATGAAAATGTTATGGTATGGTTTAGTAGCATACATGCCATCTAAAGTCAGGTTGAGTTCCAGATTTTTCAGACCAATAGTTCAGACTCAATTGTTATGAGGGCTTTTATAAATATACTGTTTTGCTCTGTTCTCTTTTCCAGCTGTCCTTTTGTCTATTTAAAAAGAGACCTGCTCCTGTTACAAGAAACTTTAGGAGTTTTAATTTCAGGTAGGCCTGCAGTACTGCAACCACAATCAACACATGATGGATTCTTGGAGAGAAAAGTGAAGAATGTGCCATTAAACTTAAGATTCATCACCAGATGGCTGGTTTTTTTTTGTTTAAGGAATTGAGTTTTAGTCAAACAAGACTGAAGTTTAAGACAATTCAACCATCCTCCCACCTACATCACCTACACTTGTCTTCACTGCTGAAACTTTTGATCAGCTTATGCAGTGCGACCCAATAAAAGGAAGAGAGACAGCTGTTTAAAATATGCTGTGCCTTTACTTATTAGAGTAGATGTGTGTAGAACCACGGAATCCTGATTTTCTCCCAGCTGAAGATGGAAACAAATCCTGTTGGATCACAAGAGATTAAAGTATTTCCAACTTTTCAAGTGGGAGCAACACAGTCATGATATGAATACTTACCAATACTTGCAAAGGAGCTTGCTGTCAGCAATTTCACCTATAGTAAAAAGTTAAAAAGAAAAAAAGGCAAGGCCCAAGTTTTATTGTGTATTTTCATACTAGGAAGATTTTTCAGCAGTTTTGTTTCTGAATTCTCAAGTTTCACAGATGCTTGAGGGCAGATGCCTGTAGCATGAAGCAAAGAAACTGCCTCACCCAAGTAACTACTACTATGAAAGGTGGAAAAGTTTATCTTGTTAAGGCAATTTACACTTGAAACTTCTCTGATCAGTTTATCCTCATGGTTGACCCAAACTTTGCCATGTATAAAACATCATCCCTTTGCTCCAAATCCTATAGAAAGATGCAAACACATTTGAAAGACCTGGTGGACATTGGTGCACAGATTGTGAAAGCCTCATATTAATGAAGAAACTATGAATGCACACCACTTCATATAGTATTTTTAAATCATATCCTGGCTATCTTAGCACAATGTTTACAAGAAAAATAAATGAAAGTTTTCCATACCGTTCAGTCTTATTTAAAAATGCTGATTCTTTTACTCCTCTTCAGATCTGTTTGCATTATGGGATACAGTGTTCTTGTACTTTTGTTTCATGGGAGCAGGTTTCCATTTACGTTCACCAGTTTTGCCCTCATTCAGGTGATAGGGTGCATAATGGGTCTTTGACAGAGACGTCTTGCTCCTTGCATAGCTTTTCCTGGACTTTACAATGTACGTGCTGACAGATGGTGTTGACTTCCTTGGGCCAGTTGACTTACCAGGAACCATTTTGGTGTTGTCACCATTTCTCCAAAAGACACCATTTAAAGTAGAACCAGAAACTTTGGATGCAGACAGTGGTTTAGGCTGTTGGTAAGCCACATTGTCCTGCTCTTTGTTCACATTGGCTAGATGCCTCCATATCTTGGTCAACAAGAAGGAATTTTGAGGAAAGCCAGCTCTGGTTGCAGCTAAATAGCCACCATTTAGAGAAATGCCTCTATGTGGGATAGAGAAATCCACTGTAGTTCTGGCACCAAGTATATCACCAGTTGAAAACCTGTTTATTTTTGAGATATCAAAGTTTCTGGATGCGTCACCAATACCATATGATCTTGAAAATGATGTTTCTAATGATGATGTTGGAACTAAGTTTGTTTCGGAGTTTGAGCTTCCATAATCAACTCCAACTGGATAGGAGATCCAAGTCTTGGTGGAATCTAAGTGACCAGAAAGAGCACTCAAGGTGTTGTCAGTCATTTGATGTGGTTCCTGAACGGTGGAGACTGGATTTTGTCCAGAGAGATCTGATCTCTCCTCCTCATTTGCCTGGTCAGTCAGTGTGGAAGGAGTAACACCAACTCTCTGGTCTCCAAGATAGCTATTAAGAGAGCTGGAAGGCTTCACAGTAAACACTCTGTGGGATCTGACTGGCTGCTCTCTGTTGAAATACTGTTTCTCAGTGTTATGTAGGCTACTTGTTTGGACATCCATATGACCACTACTATTTTGTGGTACAAGGGTATTAGAGTTTAAAGAAACAGAGCCACTGAGTACGGGCTGGTGGACAGTGGGAGTGTGGTAAGTGTATTTTGATCCCATGTTGACAGGGGGTTGATGAGGCTGAAATGATGGGGCTGGCCTCTGTCTGTGCTTTGGTACATAATCTTGGATATTGTGTTGACGTCTTGGTGTACTAACATACACACTTTTGGCGTAGGAATTCAAAGATGGGGGATTTGGTGCAGGCAACATATTGACTGGTATTTGTCTTTCTATCTCCTCACTTTGGAAATCTTCATCCAATGGTTTTTGATACTCTGTTAAGGAATCTTGACTGTGTGTTGTGTATATCCTCTCAGAGGTTAGGGGTGTTAAATTGTATATCTCATTTGAATCATAGTTAAAATCTTGAGATGGGCTATTTTGAGGGTTGACAGTGGATGCAGTCACATGGCCACTGAAAGGGAAATCCTCTCCAGAGAATGTACCAGAGGGTATTTGTCCCTGGAGCTTGTAGCTTGTTGAGTGAACATCACTTTGTACATCAGGACCAGTTGTGAAAATATCAGAGTTTTCCCCATAAATGTCAGCATTGTCAGAGCTTCCATAGTTACTGGAAACATGCTCTGTGGCTAAATGAGGGCGTGCATAGAGAGCAGAGCCTGGGCCCAAGCCTTGGTTGTCATAAAAAGTGGATGAAATGAGGCTTGCAGTGGAGTTGACAGGATCTGGGACATATAAGCTTTCACTTGGCATTTTGTCAGTGGTGCCCTGCTCACTTTGCACAAAAACTGTATTCACAGGTTCACTCCAGACTTCATTTTCACTTGCAACATCATGGGCTGTAACTTCTTTTGTAGGATAAGACTTGTAGCCTGTGTCAGTCTCCTCCCTAATATTTTGAGCATTAGAAGTCACTTCGTTTTTCATGACTCTCCGTGCAGTTTGAAAGTGTTTTGTCAAATCACTACCTGGTGTCAAAAATGAGCTCTTCATTGTTTCTATAAACTGTTTGAAGTCTGTCATTGTTGGGAAACTGACACCCTCAATTTTCTTTTGTGCGTGGTCCTTTACTAAAAGGCTAAATGGGTGTTGATTACCAGAACTTTCATGTTCATATTTCTGCATAGAAGGAGATGATGGGACAAATGAAGTCTTGTCTGGCTCAAGTCCTGAATCCAGTTTGTTTTGTACAATTTCTTCACTGAGACCAGTTACAGAGCTAGCATCGTCATTGTTTCCATGGTGGACTGGTTCTCGCTGAGAGGAAACAAAGCTTTGGTGTCTCACAGCTTGCATGTCATCCCTTGGACTAACCGAGTCATGGATTGTGTTTAAAGATGCTTCAGATTGAAACTGGTTTGAGGTGTGTGGATCAGGCACACCCACATGATTACTGAAACCATCATCATTGACAAGGTAGCTATGTGCAATATTGTAACCTATCAGGGAGTAAAGAGACATTAGATCCAATTCAGAAGCTTGACTGTGGTATGGAATAATAATGAAATTCTTACCTTGTAGAGGAGGAAAACAAATGCAGCCCCATAACAGAGTACAAAGCCAAGAAATCCTGGAAAATGAAATAAAGTTACTAAGAAAAAAGTAACATAGGCCAGATTTAGTGAGTAATACATTTGCATCCTACTTACCTTAATGAAAGAATCATGGCAATGAGTTCAACCCCAACATTCACCTGCAGCACAACAGTGGCAGACTGTTGATTACAACCAGCAGCACAGATAGAGATCTATCCTGCTCTGTGCTTTCTTTGTCCAGAGAGTTAAGAAAATGTGCAGAGAAAGAAAGCAAAGCTTTTTTAGAGTCTGCTTTCATGATTGCAGCTGGTGATTGAAACAGCTGGTGCTGTGTGAAAATCAACCTAATTAGACAAGAGCAGGTGGCTGCATGATGATGGCTTCACAGAAATTCATCAGACAGCTTGTCATCCTCCTCATGTCTTGAAAAGTCTCTGAAATTAATCCACAACATTATCAAGAAAATATTCATAAAATCAAGAGAGATTGAATGAAATGTAAATCTGAGAAGACATTTGTCCCATGTTGCTGAAAGTCTTGAATGTTTCCTCTGGATCATTGTTAACATGCTTCTGGGTTCATGAGTACAGTGTGTTCTGTTTCACAGATTAGGTTTCACCTGTCTCATTGTCAGTGAAAACTCCTGTATCATTTTCCTTTTGTCAAGTCAATCACTCCGTCCTGTCAGATGTTCAAGCCGGCTTCAGTTGAGATCATTGATAGAAAATACAACTCAACAGAAAGGTGTCTTTAACATTGAAATGATATCATTTTATTTCAACTAATGCAGGTTTCTGACAGTCACCCCTACGTATCTTCCTACTGAATAAGTGATGAACTGTGTTTGCTGTCGAGGACAGGAAGTGGAAGAGGTTCACTCAGTGCAGGTTTCTCAGAGCTGGCCCTAAAGATGGATCTGGCAAAGAAGCATCTTGAGAGGAAACGCAAGCAGGTTGCTTTTACCAAATGGTCAAACTGGGTAAAAATACACAAAAAGACACAGGCTGGTAAGTTTTTACTTGTATACTTACATTTCTTACCAAGTATTTCTCAATGTAAATGTAACAATTAGGAGTTTTTACTTTACTCCCTATGTTGCCTGACTGTGTTTGCAAACTGTGGCTGTCTCACGTGTGTCCAGCCAGAGAAATCATGCAGTGTGGTTAAGAAATGTGTCTGGATTTGTATCATTTCTTCCCACTCTTGTGACTCATTTTGTCCTGTGTACCCTTCACTCTGAAACTATGAGACTTGCCTCTCCTTTTGAAAACTTAAATTTAAGCAACATTTTTCAGAGATTTGCTTAAATTTAAGAGAGATTCAAGGCATTTAAAACAGTCACACTTAATGAGACCATGTTTTCCTCTGTTAAAATAAAATGCAGAAATACCATTACTTGTTCTGCTCAAATGTGATGGATATTTAAAAAGATGCACTTTTTTTTTTAATAGTTGCCATTGAGAAACTTGAGAGAGTTGTTAACACTTTCCATCTTAAGTGTGTTATTGCCGCGTGGCATAATGTTGCAAAGGACTCAAAGAGGACAGACGAGTACTTTAAGGTATAATTCTTTTTTAACTATAGGTAGATATAAATTATTAACTTCAAGCAATGTTCTCTATGTCTTATTGTTTGTTTGCATGAATCTTGCAGAAGTTAGAAATGGGGTGTGTGGAAGTCTGCAACAAAGTCCACCAGACTGGTGAAGCGTATGACAGGCTCTCGGTGCTCCCTAGCAGCCTCTGCCTAAAGGTAGCTCTTCTCAAACCACACACCATTCATGTTTACTATCTGGCAACTCACTCAGCAAGTTTCCTCATGTGTTCTTTAATAGCCCAGAAGCCTATTTGGTAACCATGAAGACAGATGATAGCCCTGGTTTGAAAGTTATGGCAGCTTCACTTCTCTGTTCCTTAAACAATCACTTATGAGATCACAATCGTTGCATAAGACTTACTGTAAACTGGACTCAGCTGTAAACATGGTCCTGCTCTCTTTGAGACCAGTTGATTAAAGTCAGTTGCAGCTCATTATGGTCTAGTTTAACTATGACCACAAAGGGGGGTGTAGCAGCGTTGTTTCTTAAGTAATTACAGCAGTACTTTCATACCAGTCACGTAATTTACAAACGTGTGAAGAATTCCAGTAAACATTTTTATGACTCTGCTTGTACTAAGAAGTTGTAACCCCTGTTTATTTTGGAATTACATGTGCCGGCTACGAGAGTGCAGCTGTGGCTTTATTTGTTCCAGTGTTTCTGTCCAACACCACTGCCAATACATAGTACTTTAGCATGTCTATGTATGGAGGAGGAAAGAGATTGCTTACACTAACATCATGCTGCCCTGCAAAGTGACAGCGGCGGAGGTGGCTGTGAGCCCCGTCCTCTTTACGTTGGCCCAAGGTTGAGTTTAAAACCAATGGGACCTTGCATGTTGACAAGACGACAAGACTTGCTCCGCCACATCGTCCAATCTTACAAATACTTCAGTGTTATGAAATACATTAATTGTACTTTCAGTATATTCAGATATTATGACAAGAACATTATGGAAGAGCACTGAAAAGGCTGGGAAGGAATTTCAAATGTTTCCACCTTTCTAAATGATCAAATATGTCATTATTGTTTCCTCTGCAGATCTTTCGATATTTAGATTTGCGAGACTTGTTGAATTGCACCCATGTGTGTTGCACGTGGAAAGCGATCTTACAGTCAGGCACATTGTGGAGTCAGGTCTGTATTAAGGATTTACGTTTTGCATTAAATTCATACTGGTAGTCAAAAGTATTCTTGAAACAATAATACAAATTTTCCCTAATGCGTGTCTCTGTAAGATCAACGTCTCTGTGGAAAAAGACTGGATAACAGACAGCACATTGAAGCATGTTCTGCAGAACTACAGCACATTTGTGGTCCATCTCAATCTGCGTGGCTGCACATCTCTAAAACGGCCCAGTTTGGAATGTATCAGTGAGTATTGCATATAATGTTGCCAGATAGTAAATTTTTTTGGCATGTGTTTCTTGTGCACATGCTTCACTGATTTGTGCAATGTCTCATACAGATCATTTTCTTAAAGAAATACCCATAACAGTCACTTAAAATTTTTTGATAATTGTATTTTGAATAAAAAGGCAAAACACAAGAGCAACGCTGAAAATTTAGTTTTTCCATCTGATACAGACTGTTTTATAGCGAGGTGAAAACATGGATCGAATTTTTAGAGTCAGGACAGCCTGAAGATCTGATATTTCTGCGGTGCTCTCAAGTGGCTTGGCTCCAGCTCCTCCTCCAGCTCTCCCTGCACTTCCATTGGTGTGTTCCATAGTTCAGGGTCCGTTTGGTCTTGATCTCCTCTGCTGTGCTGTCTGTCTTTTGGACACTCTCTGTTGTAGGAATGCACATACTCCTCCACTCTCTCCCCAGTATGTTCAGGAGGGGAGCGACACAGCAAGCCAGAATGCCTCACCCCTGGGTGCAGACGTAGCCAGTACACCATGTAGTGGATGCTGAAATAATACAATCAGTTAATTATTTCCTGGGTTTGTCTATAAAAATCATTGCAAACATTTGGGCAGATGAACCCACCTGTAGTCACAAACCCAGGGGTTTCCTTCTAGTTTTAGTCGTGACAGGAAGTAAAGGTCCTCAAGAACCCCGTATTGGACGGAATGTAGGCTGTTGTCAGACAGGTCCAGCTCATGAAGGTGCAGCAGTCCGGACAGGGAACCTCGAGGAGGACCGAAAGAGATAAATGATCATAGCCTCTTTTTGTTTATTGATTTTCTCAGTAAAGCTTTATTTAGACAGCCCTCTTTCGGTTTATTATAAACCAGAAATGTATAAAAAGTAGCGAAATCAATCTCTGATGAGAATGTGCAGGTTAGCTGTTCAGTGTCTGAATCACTTGAGCACAGTGATTACATTATGTCCATGGCCCTCTCAGCTTTCCCTACTATAAATAAATCCAGTATTGTATACACAAATATGGCAGAATGCCAGCTGTCTCCAAAAAGGAAAAAACAGTCAACAGAAGTCAGCAGCCGTTGTATAACATGTTCTCAACCTTTTGGCTTTCCATGTTATCAGCAAAATATAAATGCAACTTCATTAGTGCAAGAATATAATACATATAACACAAGGATACAAGGACACAAGGATACAAGGAAATTTATTGGCCATTATACAACAGGTTGCTTAATGAAATTAAATGATCATAGTGATTAATGATCATATCAGGAGTCATTAGCCCATGTAATTTTTACCAATTGTAATTAATAGGTGTGCAGTTATTAATTAACAATCAACAGATCAGCACACTTACCTGTGTTAATGTGCTCCATGTGGTTATTACTTAGGTTTAGGACTCTGAGGCCCCTCGCCTCTTGGAAATCTCTGGGTCTAAGATGACTGATTGAGTTATGGGAGAGATCAACATGAACAACGTTCTCTGGAATACCTGTGGGCACCTCAGTTAGACCTAAACAGAGAGGGAAAGGGGTTTCTTAAATATAATTGGTTTATATTCTTCCTTGAATTCATGGAAATAAAACTTCACATTCCTATTTTCAGTATTTTTTAAAAAAATATATATATATTTTCAATCTATACATTCAAAATGTATCAAGCCAAAAACTAGTCCATAAATTTATTTGAAGTATCCACATTTAATTCTGCAAATTCAGGAGCTGAGTGGCACAGAGGCAGATTTATGTTTTGTGTCTTTCTGTAATCTAAATTTAATACTAAAATCCAGGCTTCCTGCCAATAGGAGACAGATGGTAGCAACACATTTTTTGATTTACTATATTCTTAGGTAAATTTAAAATGCTTTTGACTGTTTTGCAATGAGCTTTTTCTGATGTATTAGCCAAACTTCGTTTAGCTTATGTTCTCCAAGTTATTCATCAGATTAAGGAAGCAAGCTACATAACATTGAATAGAAAACAGCTGCCAAACCAAATGTGTCTCCTTGCCAGTTCTGTATCTGGCCCTAAAAATCCTTTGAGAAATGGGGATTTAGTCATTCAGGTCACGCAATGGTAATATTTAATCACAAGTATGAAGAATCTCTGACATAAAGCTTCAGAAGTGTTTTTGCTAATCTCACTGTGCATAAGAAACATGTGTAATGCATTTTTAAAAACACAGTGAAGTTCATAGTAAGGTACAATGAATTGTACTGTTTTAGGAAATTAAAAGCTGATTGAAAGCTTGCCTCGGTTACTGCAGTCCATCCGTATTTTGGGGAAAAGGTAGGTGTGACAAGCTGTGGTGGCATCTGGTTTGGTGCGAATAGGAACGGGCACTACAGGGTGTGTGTCTTCTGTTTGGTCGCCTTGTGGATCACCGATTGGGTCACTCTCCTTACAGAGTAACTCAGGGTCCACCTGCTTCAATTTGCTGCCTTTTAGCCTGATGGGCTTTGCACACCTAGACAAGGAAACACCATTAGGTCACAGTGGCATCTGATGTGATATTTGGGTTAGTAATGACTTGTGCACTCCTACAACCAGAGCAGTAAATCACACAATGTCAAACTCTTTTTGTGCAAGCACTTACCTGGCATGATTTCCTAGATTACGGTTGCTTGGGACCTGTAGAGTCCGTACGAGACTGTCCATCGGGCAATCACAATTCCATGGATTATCATACAGACGTAGGTATCTAAGGTTGGGCATGTTGATGAGCGCCTCTTCACTGAGTGTTCCCAGTTGGTTGTGCTGCAGCAGCAGGGTTGTTAGGCGTGTTAGGCCCTGAAAGGCCTCTTCCTCCACTAAAGTGATGTGGTTTTGCTGCAGGTCCAGACTGGTTAAACTCTCATATCCCAAGAATGCCCCCTCACGAAGGACTTTGATCCTGTTGCGAGCTAGAAGGAGGTGCTTGGGTTGCTCGGACCAGGTCTGTGAGGGGGGAATGGAGTTGAGGCGTCGGTCCTGACAGTCTATAAAGACGTCCCGAGATTCCTTCAACTCCAAGCATTCAAGATTTGGTGGCCCCGATCTGCCGTGACGCCCGCCGCCCCTTACTCTGACAGTTTTTAAATACACAAAGAATGAATAAATGGCTATTAGGTTATAACAGCAAATGAAAATGAATTGAAGAATAAGATCCAAAAGTAAATCAATACCTGTCTCGTGCTAGTTTGTGTCTCGCTCCTCTGAGGCCTCGGCCCTTCCCTGCTCTTTTCATCTCGGCAGAGGGGAGCAGGAGGAGGAGTAGGGAGGCTAAGAGGAGTGAGTAGGTCATACGCATCCTGAGCACTGCAGGGTTTTTTCACTTTTTACTAAGAAGAAGCAAAAGCAGGAATTTAGAAAGATTGTTAAGAAAAACAGGTTTGGCGACAGAAGTAGTGGGTCAAAGGTGAACATGTCTCTGTTGATGAAACACAGCTGCTGAGGAAAGAGTGAGATGTAGCGCGTTATGTAAGACATAGGAACCATTTAGGAAAGTATATATAGTTTTGAAAGAAGTCAAAATTGTGTAAACTTTACATAATGTTGCATTTTACTTCAATGTATTTTCACCAAACTTATAATGATTATAGCAAAGTATTTACAAAAATATGCAGCAAAAATTGATCAGCCATTTCTTTGCTCCTTACATCTTTTCTCTGCATTTTGTTTACTTAGGTGAATGTAAAAATCTCCAAGAGCTCAATGTGTCAGAGTGTTCTAATGTTACAGTAAGTAAAGCTTTGTCATGACCAATGATCATCCATAAACAGTAACAAAATCCTAAATCTTTTTATTAGATTTACTGCTTTATTCTTCATACAGTTTTCTTAGGTATCGTAACAACCGGGTCGTCATAATGATAAATTTTGCTGTTAAAGTGCTGGCCTATATTAAATGAAACACAAAATCCATTGAGGAACATCCTTCATATAACTATACACTTAATTTCCCTGGGAAAGTGGCCCTTACTGTTTGTTATTGTTCAGAGGTTGCAGTTTGTCAAAGATAAGAGCAGCATTGCATTTGTTCATAGCCTGGTCATATTTTTCCAAGTTGTTTTGATTTTCACATAAAATTGGTTCCATTTCATGAGAACCAAGTAGATTAAATGTTTGCAAAAGCACTGGTGATTTTGATATTCCAATGTGTAGCAACAGGTGCCTTGCTGAGAGAGCTGAGAGTAACGTTTAATTCTCTGCTCTTCAACAGGACGTAATTGTTCAGAAAATTTTCCAAGGCTGTCCCTGCCTGCTCTACTTAAACCTCTCTTGCACGCTGATAACAAACAGGACTCTGAGAGAACTGTCCAGGTAGACTTCCAATTCTGATAACAACACCATGTGACTGGATATGTGCTGTAAACTGTGGCCTGACTCACTCACTCCATATTGAGCAAAAAAATTCCTGCATGTTGCATCTTGTTTCATGGCCTTCGGCCCCTTGGTTCCCAGAATAATCTTGTTTTCCCTTTTGTTCAGTGTGCAGCTCACTGCTGGACTGTACTTCATGTGAAAGCAGATTGATGATTTAGAGAAACAGATGTGGCACTGATAGGAAAATCTAGACTGTATGATAACATTTGTGATAGATTAGACCATTTTTTAGTCATTATCTCGCTCACTCTCATGGGTAGCAGTGTAAGCAAAATATTTGAGAAATTATTCATATTTTACCAGACAAGAATTTTTTATCCAAAATGTGAAATTGTTTTCTTTTAAGGAGGAGCATTTCATTGCTCAAAATGACCTTTTTCCTTTGTAACAAAACTACCAACTTTAAATCCGGAAAGCTTAAATGCAAAAAAGCATCTTTAATTTTTTACATAAACTATTCATTTCATACAGGAATTGTCACAACCTTCAATACCTGAGTCTGGCCTACTGCAACAGATTGACAGATGTAGGGTTCATGTACCTGACCACAGAGAAGGGCTGCCACAGTCTCATCCACCTTGATCTGTCTGGATGCACTCAGGTCAGTACTCCTCTCAGTTTGGAATATAGTCCCTCCACTCAGCTTCTGCTGCACACAGGATTCAACTTTTTGCCTTTTTGCCTCTTTGGAAGTTCAGTGGTCAGTCCTCCTTGGATAAATCCAGTTACTTCTAACTGTTTGCACGTGTCTTCTTTTGTTCCTGACTGTAAGCTGGTGACTGTTTGCACTCGGTCAGAGCGACTGAAAGATCTAAAGGAGAAGGAGAGTAAGAGGCAGCTGTGGCCAAGTGGAGGGTTGGACTTATATAACCAGCTCTGGCCCACCCACTCACCATGTGCACGCTCTCCATAACATAACACACATTCTTTGCTACATAAAACGAACCTTCCTTTGGGAATGTGCATTAGTTTGGTTCCAGATGTGTGTTTTCACTTTATGGGGCCCTGGAACTGCAAGAGGCAAAAAAAAAAATCTGCATCCAGGAGAATGAGTCAGATTCCAACATACACTAATATTTTCCTTCCTCCTCCACTCTCTTTCCCCTAGATGACAGTAAATGGTTTCAGATACATTTCTGCGGCATGTCCTTTACTCAGAGAGATCGTGATCAATGACATGCTTACACTGTCGGATAGTTGTGTCCTGGTAAGTTTGTTCATTTATAACACATAACAGATTTCTTACAAGGTCAACATCCTGTGGAATATTCAAGGAAGACACTGAAAATAAGAAAAATAACTAAAGGAGGAATTTGATTTGTCAAATAATATTTTTGACAACACATTCTTGACCCCATACAGCAAAGAGAAGTCTTGAATCTTACTCTTTACTCACAGGCACTTGTTACCAGATGTCGCTGTCTGTCTGCCATTTCTCTGCTGGATGCTCCTAATCTTTCCGATGCAGCCCTTAAAGCCATCGCTCAAGTAGCCAAACTGAAAACTTTTGGCATAGAGGGTGAGATCATTTTACTTTGGGTGACATTGATTCCACATGCACATTAAAATACAGAAATAATTCTGTTCCAGCTATGTGAACTTTAGGTAACAACCAACTGACAGACGCTAGCTGGACCACCCTGTGCCGCAGCTCACAGGGCCTCTGCAGACTCCGAGCAGCAGAATGCCCCGGAATGACTGACACCAGCCTCAAATCTGTGGCTGCCTTAAAGAACCTGCAACACCTGGACATCTCCAGCTGTAACAAGTGTGTTCGTTGCTGCTGCTGTTTCATATTTTGTGCTTTTATGTGACATTGCATAATGAAATGGGTTCACTGTTTGTATTTCAGGGTGAGTGATATTGGGATCCAGTTCTTAACTGAAGGTTCCTCATCCACTAAACTGAGAGAGCTGAATGTCAGCCACTGCAGTCGCATCACAGACATATCTGTCATGAGGATTGCACAGAGGTAAACAGTTAGACTTCACACATACACACACATATCATGTTATCTCTTAAACAGTACCGTGCTTTTTTTGTTGTGTGTGTGTACAATTTATCAGGATGCATAAACTGCACCATCTCAACTTGAGTTATTGTGAGAAACTGACAGACATGAGTCTGGAGAGGCTGAGTGGCAGCTTTATCTGCTCTCTTGATATCAGTGGTTGCAACATCCAGGATCAGGTATTGTTTCACAACTTCTTGACAAAAGGAACTGGTGCTGATGGTGAAATCTGTAACTCGGTATTTGTATTTTTAGGGCCTGGCAGCTCTTGAAGGAGTTCGCTTGAAGAAGTTAGTACTTGCAGAGTGTATTAACGTCACAAACACTGGCATAGAGGTACAAAACCAAACTAGAACTTTGACACATGACCAGATGAAGCATTTGTATTGAACAATATTTGTTTCAAGATTGTGTCTTTTTGCAAAGTTTACTACTTTGAGCAGCTGACAGGAAATGTTGCATCATGTTCCCTAGAAAAGCAATTCCATAAAGAGCCATTGATTTCCACAGTAGATGTTTTACTTGCTGTCATTACTTATTGACAGTTGTAGATAGACAAAGGCATCTGTACTGTCTTGTAGATACAGTTTTTATCCATTCCTTCATGTCCTCCTCATTCTTGTTTTGTTTTTCTGTTCACATTTCATCCCACATCTTTCTCTCATCCTTTGCTAATCATGATGGCAGAACCTGTGCAAAAAGATGAGAGATCTGGAACATGTTGATGTGTCTCACTGTGTAGCTTTGTCAGACATGGCCATCAGAGCTATTTCATTTAACTGCAGAGGTCTAGTCACGCTGCAAATGTCAGGTTGTTCAAAGGTACACAAACACACACACACACACACACACACAGACAGATGCATAATCCTCTGTAAATGTTGTTTCCTCGTTGAGGATTATGTTCCCCTTTTCGTCTGTTGGCGCATTTCTGTTTTCTTCTGTTTGCCTCAGATGACAGATATGGCCGTGCACTACCTCACAAGTGGATCTCAGTACCTGCGAGAACTTGATGTGAGTGGCTGTCTTCTTCTCACAGATCGCACTGTCCGATACTTGGAGAGGATCTGTCCTCCCCTCTGTTCCATCAAAATGTCCCGCTGCAACAGCATCTCCAAGTGAGACACAGACTTTTAATAATGCTGCAAGGTTAGAGTTAAGCACCATAACTGTTAATGACCAGAGGGTGTTTGTTTCTTAGTGTGGCCGCCTTAAAGCTTCAGCCACGTGTGAAGTACTGGGACTACAGCAATGACGACCCTTCTTACTGGTTATGACGTAACATTTGACCAGATGATGCATCCAGTCAGGAGACCCATCAATAATGATGACACCTGGGAAGCAGTGAAGCACTCAAAAATGGCAAGAATAGCAGACAAGAGACAATAGAAAATAGAGACAGATCTTAATAAGTAATTATTTGGAAAAAAAAAGATCATTTAGTCACAGCAGCCATCAATTTTGGGACACCGTTTCAAAACAATTAGAGCATCATCTGCAAATAATTTTGAATGACACGCCTGACAAAAATGATCAACATTACTTTAATACAGTATCACTAGTAAATGATCAGATCAGACCTTAATGAGTACTTTGTTTTTTACCTACCTGGATAGAAGCACAGAAATAACTATTTGCAGTTTCTCACTAATATACGGATAGACATATTTTATCAGCTCCTGGTAGTGGAATACTCATCAACCCTGCTAGACTCTAGTAGGTTTATAACTATAAGTTAGATAGGAAGTGCATTAATGTTTGTGAACATAAAAATAAACAGTTTAATGTCCTCTTTAATGTTAACAGTCCTTATCCCTCCAAAATAAGTTGTTGATCCTTTATTATTTTCATAATTGATAAATTTGTACAAAGAAAATATCCTATGCATGTATGTTTGTACAGTCGTATGTATTGCTTCAGATACTTTATACAGTCTGAGGCTTAAAGTTTAAAGCTCTGAAATTATTTAGTGGATATTGGTTAAAAGAGCTAAAAATGGTACCCAGATTAATAAATAACATTTGAATGATTCGCTGAACTGGTTTTAGTCCTATTTTTTCATGCAACAGGCCACATGTTGGTTTCAGCACCAGTCGCTGTCCACTGCTGATTTATGCGCCACAGCAGAGCCAGCAGCATCATTTATG
Source organism: Acanthurus tractus (assembly GCA_029783725.1). Taxonomy (NCBI): domain Eukaryota; kingdom Metazoa; phylum Chordata; class Actinopteri; order Acanthuriformes; family Acanthuridae; genus Acanthurus; species Acanthurus tractus. The sequence continues at coordinate 11,080,413 of JAQNCA010000028.1, forward strand.
AGTGTCTTTGTCTGTCATTCCCACTCAACATGGATAAAAATAGCCTATAAGCTAGTAAGCACCTGGGGACTGTCTAGTTTAACAATAAATTATCTTATAGTTATCTTCTAAAATGTAAATAGGCTAAAAAAAAAATAGAGAATCAAATTAATCTGGTGAGCCCCATACTAGAGTATCAAATAAGCAGTTGAAAATGATCCATGTGAAATCATGCTGTCACCTGGGCCAAGCGGGCCCCAGTTATTGTGATAAATCAGGTTGACTGAGGAATTGAGAAGCTTAAAAACTTGAAAGACTTCATAGCTGGTTTGTAAGCAAGTGAGCTAGCATCAGCACCCTTGATTTCTTGTCTATCAAATATGTCTGTAGATGTCGCTTATAAATTAGAAGTTCAGTCTGTGGCTGAACTGTTCCCACACCTC
>JAQNCA010000028.1:11087014-11100693 GCA_029783725.1 Acanthurus tractus
TCTATCTATCTATCTATCTATCTATCTATCTATCTATCTATCTATCTATCTATCTATCTATCTATCTATCTATCATTGATGCACACACACATATGTATTTATATGTGTCAATTTGAGAATTTTATTCTCTCGTCATTTAACAAATTACACTCTCAAAATATATGAAATATTTAGGTTGTAAAAATATACTGAATAATCAGAAAAACAATGATAAACCTTTTACTATGTACACCCTCAGTTTATTGTCAAGTTCATGTAAACAAACCAGCATCGCAAAATCAAACACCACACGTCGGCAGCAGTGTGTTAAAAGTGTACAATAGCCTAACTGTGTGGATAGTATATTGTGTTTTATTATTAAATTGTAAAGAGCATCTCAGGAGCTTATGGTTGAAGTTAGTAGTGAGACCTTTAATGTTTCTTTCCCCTTGCAGAGAGCCAGAGGTCACGGTGTAAAGCCCTTTGGCTTGATCATCATCTTGACAGATTTGAAAGACTGTCTGTCGTTGGTGGGGTAATACTCTGTAGATATGTTGTGCCACGTCCCCCAGAAAATCCCATCCCGGACCCCTTTGTACTTCCCCACATAGTATCTCCCGTTGAGGTTTGCAGCCATGCAGGCATCAAACCACCAGCCGGAGCTGTAGTAGGCCCCGCAGTTCCCGGATGGGTAGCGGTCGTGGTCCCTGTCCGGGGTGGTAAACGCCCTGTTGTTGTGATCGTAGCTTCTGCTGAAGCGCAGAGCATCGCCTGCAGTACCTGAGTACCTGCCGATATTCAGCCTGTAGCGCAACCGTTCACTCGCCACCTTGAACTGTTCGTACTCTGCAAACTTCATCACCCCGTCAAAGTCTTCCAGCTCCACCCGCAGCATCATTTCCCTGCTCTGGGTCAGCAGGTGGATCATATTGTTGCCCAGCCAAAATTCCCCTCCGTCCAGCTCCCCGAAACCTGATCGGTACTCAGCCCAGGTGCGGTTAAAGTTAACGCTGCCGTCCTGTCGGCGCTGCAGGAGCGTCCATCCTCCTCCACCCAGCTTCATGTCACAAAACACGGGGAAGCTTCTGCTGCGGAGGTCCGGGGTCACCAGGTAAACTCCGCTCCTTCTTACGCCGCTGAGCAGGTGGTCGGAGCAGTCTCTCTTCACAAAGGTACCTGCACATGAGGGAAGAATTACAAAAGAAATGTTTTTTATACATCAAAATGCTTCAGAGCTTGCCATTCTTTTTTTAGTGGATGATCTAAGTCTCTCGCTCATATTTTGCAGGTGAAATTATCATCTAGCAGCTGGGTTTCAGCCGTGAAATGAGGTCACAAGTGCAACAGGTCAGTGCTAAACTACTTTTCCATCGTAAAATTTTTAGTGTTTTTGAAGCCTTTCAAGGTGGACCTCCTCGTAGCAGGGCTACACTTACAGCATTTAAAATTAAAATATTAGACAAAAGGGAAGCTCAGATCACTTGACACTATTACATCATTTTTAGCACGAGCTTACAGTCTCCCTTTTCCTTTTTTAGGATGAAAGACTAATTTCCCAATTAACCGTATAAAAAGGCAAAAAGCCCTCTTGACCTTCACCTAATTCTGCATGATAAATAAGTAGGCTCTCAGGCGCTGGTAGAAATCACATGCAGAATCTGAACTCAAGCTTTCAATTAAATAAAACATTAGATTTGATTTGATGTCAACAGTTGACTGATTTGATGTCAAATCATTCACCTCACACCTCACACTACACCAAAGGATGTTTTAAAGCTGTTAGTCTACACATAGTTGCGGTTTTATCATCAGACACTCACAAACACATTTTGTATCCATATGTAAATTCCTTCTCAGCCGTGATGTATGGTACAAAGATGGTCTCAAACCACAGCGTTCTAATATTACATAGATCTGAATGTGTGGTCCGCTCACTTCAAATCCTTTCAGCTCAGGTCACACCAGTTTTGCTTTTTTGAGGAAGTGAAACAATTATAAGCACTAAAATTCTAAAACACATCAGCTCTATTTTCTCTCAGACTAAACTTTTTTTGATGTAACATCAACAAAGGACAAGGTTGTTGCTACATATGGTTCCTCTCCTTCCCTTTTGAACTTGATTGTATTTACTTTTGTTTAATTTATATTACTTATTTTTTTCCATCATTTAAAGTTATGTATGCGAATATAATTACAAGCAAGCTTTGTCAATAACAACCGCAGTCCCTGCATAATGTTATCTACTCCATGTGTAAATCAATGGTAGACAATGCAGTTAAAGCAGAACTTGATGGAGCACTGTGACAATTTCTTTTGTGACTGGATGTCGGTACCAAGCACATTTCACTGCGCATTGTACTATGTATAATTGTGTATGTGACAAATAACAAGAAATGTTCTAAATAATTTTAGAAATAATATCTCTTGCCTTCAGATGGTATGAGTGTTGGTCGTTTGCTGTCTGGCCTGTCAGGCTTGCTGCGTCCCTGGCTGTCTTCTGGGTGCCCCATCTGATTCCTGTCCTGTGATCTTTCATTTGGACTCAGGCTGTTGTTGAAGAAAGCAGCCACCTGGTTGATTTTCACACGCAGCTCACGTGCACTAGGAGTAGACACTTCAGGAGCCAGAGGCTCGGGGCCAGAGGTGGTAGGGTTTGTTGACCTAAGGTCAGGGCTGGTTGTAGAGGAAGTTTGAACACTTGCAGACTGGACTGGAGTCATGATTTTGTCTGGAACTGGGGTTTGTCTGGGGGCTGTTTCCTCCACTTTGTGAAATATCTCAGCCTGTAAACTGGGGTCAGAATTAGAAACTTGTTTTGGCATTGCGGATCCTGGACTGGTGCCAGGGACAACACTTGGGAGGATCCCACGCATGATTTTGTTTGGTGTTGTTGTCATTGGAATCAATGTTGGATGACTGACTGTTTCTGATCTTAGATCAGATGTAATCCTGCTGTTTGAGCTCGTTGTTCCAGGGACAGTTTGTTGACGAGGGAAGGGTCCAGTCTCCAGACTGTTGGAGGTCTTTGGACCAGGAGTGATAGTTTTCTTCTCACTGGGACTGGATTCTGTGTGCCCAAGGGTATGAGTCACATCTACAAACTGTTTAAGAGTAACAGACACAGGTGGCCTGTTAGTTTGAGAGTCTTGGATGTCATCTGAATCAGTCCTGCTGATTTGAAAAGGATCTACATTTGTTTTGGTGTTCGGACTTGGCCTCAGCTGCCCTGATGGTTTTGGCCTTTGATCAGATGGCCCAGCTGCAGGTCGGTTTCTGTCCGTGGGCAGATGCCTCACTGTGGATGTTTTGTCAGATTCTGCCTCAGGCATTTTATCAGGCACAGATTGGGAGTTGACATTAGGGTTTTGGATGGGCTGAGATGTTTTAAGCCCTGGATTGGTTTGAGATGTTTGATCAGGTTTTGGCTTCTCACTTGGTTTAATATTTTGGCCTGTTGTTGTGAGATGTGGATGTTTATGGCCAGAGTTGAGCTTTTGGTTTGTTTTAGGGGTTTTCTGGCTGGGTTTGGACTTATGATCAGGGGGTTTGGTCAGAGCATGATCAGGTGTGAGCTTTTGTTCAGATGATAAGTCTTGGACAGATTTAGGCTTTGGCGAAGTGTTAGCATTAGAATTCCCTATCAAGTGTGTTTCAGGCTTGAGGTTAGGTATTGGTGTAAGGCCAGTTCTTTCACTTCTATCAGGTTTAGGTTCTTGAACAGGTGTGAAATCTTGGTTTAATGATGGTCCTTGGTCCGGTTTTGGTTTTTCTTCAGTTTTCAGCTCTTTGTGAGGTTTTTGTTTTTGGTCCGGCTTGTCAGTTTTCAGAGGATGAATTGGCTTTCTCTCAGGTTTCGAGTTTTGTTTAGATTGTTGAATTTCAACGGATTTGTTTTCTTGGTCAGTCGGAGGGTCCTTGTTAGAACCAGTTGCGTTAACACTTTGAGGTCCGGGTTGAGATGTTGATCTCTGGACAGGAAACATAGAGTTTTGGTTAGTTTTTGGCTTTTTAAATGGTAACTGGGTCTGACCAGTTGTACGTTCTTGGTCGGGTTTAGGTATTTGGCTGTTTTTCAGATTTCGATCAGTTGGTAAAGTATCAGGTCTTTGGTCAGGTTTTGGAGTTTGGGCTGATTTAAGTTCTTTACCTGGTTTAGATTTCTGGTCAGTAGTCGGTTTTTGGTTAGAAGGCTTCTGCTTTTGGTCATGTTTTGTTTTTTTGTCAGGCAAAGACGCTCGATCAGGTTTACTGTCATTCTTAGGATTAGGATTTTTAGGATTTTTATTTTTTCGATCTGCTTCAGGCTTAATTGCAGGTTTACTGGGCTTTACTCCACGGCCTGGAGGAGGTTTCGTATCAGTCATAGTGCTTGAATTGATGTTCTTTTTAGCTGTCCAGCGGCTGCGGTCTGTGACTCCTGGTAATGACATTGTGTATAAAGGAGTGGTGGTCGTAGTTGCCGTATCTGAGCTGACTTGCCCCTGGGGGCCTGCCCCAGGTCTTGCACTGGTCAGAGGGGTGAGCCTAGTCGTGGCTCTGGTTATGTCCTGTCTTGGGCCACCCAGTGTGCTTATAGTGGATGTTGTTGGCCTGCTTGTGCTCCTAACGCCTGCCTCTACATCAGGGATCGAGTGCTCAGAAATTCCAGCTGCTTCGAGGCCTGTGCTTTGAGTTAATAGTCCATCAGCCGTTGTTGTTATCCCTTGACTGACACCTGTGATCCAATGTGACGTCATGCTGGACAAAGGAGGAGATGGAGGAGATGTTGTAAAGGTTATAGCTTTGTTTGAGTCCATGGAGTCATGCCTTGGAGCTAAACTAATAGCAGAGTGAGGCGTTGGTGTGATTGAAACAAAGTCTGTTCTCTCGAATGCCTTGCTGGTTGCTGATTCTCCATCAGTGTCTCTTTGCACACTCTGGACCGTTTTTTGTCCATCTGTTTTGATCTCCTTCCCCTTCTCCCTGTCCTCCTCCGCCTCCCCCTCTTTTATAGTCATCTCCTTTTCTGCGCGCCCAATGCTTTCAGTCTGTTTTGGTTTCTCATTATTTCGCTCCACTTTTATTCCCTTTTCCATTTCCTTTTTCCTCTCCTCCCCATGCTGCTCTCGCTCCTTATTTGTATGCTTATCATGGTCCTCAGACATCTTTATTCCATCACTGCCCCTGTCTTCTTCAGTTTGTGTCTTTTTCTCTGTTTCCTTTTTTTCATCCCGCCACACGGGATGGTCTCTTTCCTCTGTTTTCTCCTTATTTTTTGTTTTACTTTTATTCTTCTTCTCTTTTTCATTCTCTAATATTTCTTCTCGATTTGAATACACTGTTATGTCTTTTTTATTATTTCTATCTGTCTCTCTCTCCCTGTTATTTTTTTCAGCAACATTTTTTCTGACCGTATCCCCTGTTTTCTCATTTTCACCAGCAGTTGGCACCTCATCCTGCTCTAATTTGTCCTTTCCTTTTGCCCCCTCTGTCTGAGTTTTTCCATCTTTTTCTGACGCTTCTTTTCGGGTTTCTGCGTTCTTATTTTCTTTTACAACTCCTTTTTCGTTCTGTCTTTCTGCTTCCCATTTCTTTCTCTCTTTCTCTTCCAAAATATCTCCTTTTTCAGAGTCTGTGGCACCCTGTTCCTGAATAGTATCATCTGTAACCCTGTCTTTCCCACACTTCTGACTGGGATCTTTTAATTTCTCTGGATGTCTCTCATTCAGCCAGTTCCTATCCTCCCTATGTCTATCACCCCCTTGATTCAACTTCTCATTCTCTCTTTGTCTTCCACACTCTCTCTCATTTTGGCTTACTGTACAATCTGCACACATCTTCCTCAGCTGATCCACATTGTCCTTCAGTTTCTGCAGGTCCTTTACAATCTTCTCCAGTTCTCTGAGCTGCTTCGGTAAATGAAATTCCAGCGGCGGCAGACTAAATAAGTAGGGGCACGTGCTCTCATCCTGCCCCTGTCTGCATGGCCCCTCGGGTCTCAGAGTTGCAGCGCAGGGCCCAAACCCAATGTCCTCCTGGATGTTTCCTTCATCAGAGTCCACTGTGGTCCAGGAGAGGCTTGAGACAGCCAGCAGGGTCCCACATACATACAGTGCTGTCAACCTCATCGCGTCCTGAGAGTAGGAGTAAAAGGAGAGCAGGGAGAGAGTGCAAAAACGACCCACCTCAGTTTGCAGACACAGTGACAGTGAGAGGAGGAGGTAAGGTAGGAGTGCAAGGAGGAGGGAGGGGGAACTGATGGAGCTGCTCAGTGGAAAGTGAGTCTGTGAGGAAAATAGAGCCAGAGGCTTTGAGAGGAAAACAGGTGAAACAAAACAGAGTGTGGAGAGGATTGTGTAGATGTACTTCTTGGTCGATAGTCTCTGTGAGAATGATGACGTTAAGCAGGAAGTATGTAGAAATGGTATAATAATTCTACTTTATAACAAAAACAGAATTAGCTATAACAGTTATAATTCAGTCATTGAAAAGCCCAAAGTGTGAAAGCTTTAGAAAGCATTTGTCTAATTGTAATCATTTAACATTCTAGTGTATCCCTGCTCGGTATCATTGCTGTGAATATGCATGTGTGTCACAGTTGCTTTGGCAGGCGCTTCCCAGGCTTCCTGTCAGTGAGTCCACAAACATGTGAGTGACAGATGCAACAGGTCCAAATGTGCTTTGCATTTGAAGAAAAATATTGGCAGTTGGGCCAGAGCCAAGAGTTTGTCAGTCAGATTTGTAAGGACATATTTCATTTTACTGTAAGCTGTGTGGTTTAGCTTAACTTCAGGGTAATGAAAGTCAGGAATTTCAGATTTATCCAAAGACCACTTGATTCAAACGCAATACAAGAGGGGAGAAATTTCTATTGCGCTATTGACTTTGTCCAGACAGTACTAATCCTCAACATGTGCCGAGAATTGGTGAGGCAATCTCCGGGTGGAAAAGCTAATCTCGCAGTGTGCAGACTGTCCGTCCATGTAAGATTTCAATTCTGTGCTAATTCATTGTGTCTATATATAGTCAGAAAGAAGAAAGAGAGAAACACAGTCACATGAACTAAATGAACTAAATGAGGCATCTGCTTGGCAGGGAGTTTAGATAATGAGGCTTTAGTTTCTAAGACCCGGTGTGTAAATGTCAGTCCCAGCACAGGATATGAGATATGAGTGATAGCATGCAATGCCAGTGTTTGATGTTTTATACATGTGTCCATTTTTAATGCTGGGTAGGCCCCTTAAATTGTCTTGCTTTTAGACAGCGATGAGACATGACCTTTGTGCATTTTTGTCCTGTCTCATGCACTGTCTGGTTGCTCTGTCTTCACAAAGCTGGAGACACTTCTCAGCTGTCCTATAATAATGACAAAGGAAACCATTTGTTTGTCGAGAGGAGTGTGGAAAGCATCAGGTTAAGGAACGAAAAACGAGTTAAGAAGGAAGGAAATGGCTTATTGTAGAAAAGCACTGGTCTGCAGTTCTTAGTTACGTCTGGAAAAATGACCCTTAGTAAGAGCTTAACAGCTTCGAATTCTATAGTTTGAACAAATGTTGCATTTTTAGAGGATGAAAAGAAAAATAATTCAGTCAAAATTTTTTGGAAAAAAGGCTAAAATATGATTAGATTGAAATCTTTGCGCCTCAAGCTTGTGACTATCTATCCAAACCGTCTCTATATGAAATTTATGTTGCAAGTTGGACCCTTCCTCCTTCTTCCATGCAAATGCAGCTCTGAGGGCATTTGATATTTGACAGCTGCTGGCAGGATAAAAGCCAGGATTGAGTATTCTTTCACCTTTCACAGTCCCCCCAGTACTTCAACACTTACACTGTGAAATAGTGTGAGAGAAATGTTTACACTTTCAAGAGACTTGTGTCTGAGCCCTAGTCCATATTGATTTATTATCATAGAGCCACATCTTTTGCAGTGCAGCCAAGCATAAATCTTTGACAGTCACCGCTTAGCCACAACAAACTATCCTGATGTATGGGGAATGATAATGATTAAAGCAATTGATTAAGGTTAACAGGGTCAGGTCGTATGATTTAAGCCAATCACACTGAATCAGTTCTGTTGTTCAGAGCAGTGGAGCACAGCCATGAACTCTATTATTCCCAATAATACCCTCACTCCTGGCTTTACCCATTTATGGACAGCTTTTTTTTCTCCTCAGGGTGCCCTCTTGGGATACAGTGTTTTGAATTCCCCCAGTGAGCTGGCTTGGCCCATTCTCTGTCCTGGATTGTGTAAACACTGTGGTTTTTTCCACTCAGACTAGAACAAACATCTGACCATCAGTTCAGCTTTGCTGCCGGGGCTTCTTGGCAAACCACTTCATCTCCCTCCACTTTGGGCAGAGGAGCCAGTGTCGTTGGTCATGTCTGTTATGTGCATAAGTGTCCAATTTCCAACGGACCTCGATTGAAACCAGCGACAGTCATAATGTTGCGCCAGCCTCTTGTAATACCACACTTAACCTGCCTGTCTGCAAGTATAAGCCAACCTGGACAGTATTACTGTACTGAGTGTTAACTTTCAAAGAACAAATAAACATATAACATATAAATTGAGCAAAACAGTTACATTTAAATGATTCGACACCTGCTTTAACCATGGGAATTAGTATCATTTTCTTAAAATTAAAAGTTCCACTTTTGTCTCATTCTCGCACTCTGTCTCTCTCTCTCTGACAGACATGCAGACATTCATATTCACAGGAACTGTTCAAATCTTTATTTCTTCAATAACTGACTCATCTGACTCATTGCTTTGTCATATGAGAGAGATTTTTTTTTTATCTGATGGTAATTCTTGAGAATGAAACATCCAAATATCCCTCACATCTGGGCTGGATTTCCTACAGTTCGTCAACACCAGATAATGTCAGGTCCTCTTTATTTCAATTCAAAAGCTTGGGCTTTGCTAAGATATTGTTTGAAGTTTATATTTAAGACTTCTTGCCCTGATAAAATAAATAGAAAGTGCTGTAATGTAGGAATAGGTTATCAGCTGCCGTGACCTGACCAACAGGAGCGAACTCTGAGATGAAGGTTGACATTATTTAGACCCTGGCATGCACTAAAACAAATGGATAATTTGCCATGTTGGGAGACAATATTTTACTAATTTGGGTATGTCTGAATTTTCTGTAAATACATTTATTTTCCCAGCTGTGGTTACTAGAAACTATATTGATGGGCAAGATCTTAATGCACAAAAAGTTGTGACTGAGCGTCTTGCGAAAGTCAAAGTTAATTGACCTCTTTCTTTTCTCTCTACCAACTCTACATCAATATTTAGAGAAGATTATAGACTGGTAAATGCAATAAAGGATGACTTGTTTTATTCTCCAGAATACTAAAGCTCAGAGGTGAAGGACAGAATTCAGATCCTTGAGTAAAAGCAACAATACAACACCATAAAAATATTTCACTGTCTGTAAAAGTCCTGCATTGAATATATTATAGTAGTTCTGGAAAGTGTTGCGGTGTTACTATTTCATTCATTCATTTTATTGTTCTTGGTTGTTTATATCAATAATTGTTTATATTAATAATGTAATAAAAATAATTTTATACTATTAATATTAATAATTTAATGCAAACAATGCATCATATTTTGTTATCTCAATGTGCTTATCTGCAAAGCAATATAGCAGAGCAAAAAGACCCATATTTTTATATGAATTGAAGTACTGCATTAAGTGGTATAAAGGAGGAACAGGTACCTAAAATACGTGAGCACTATTCGCCAATGCTGAAGATGATATAAACGATTATTCTCTATATGCACTTTCTCTCATGTTATGGGTAGTAAAAATAACCTGCACTGCAAACTTTGTCTTCTTCTCTGTGGTAACTGTTTAAAGTGCCCGTGTGGAGAGTAATATTTACCCAGTGAAAAATCTGAGTTGAGAGAAATAAACAAATCTTATTTTAGAGTGGGCTAACGTCAGTGCTGATGAACAATGTGTACACTACCTTTGTAATCTCCCTGGTAGATTATGACTTTCACTTAAGTGACTGCAGAAACAAATGAGAGTAAATGGACATGGACGGAGGGAACACTGATGTTTCTGGGAGAGAAATGTAACTTCAAAGCATCTTTGCAAGATTTGTTTGTTATCTGTCATAACAAATAGATAACACTCCATCAATGAATAAATGTTGAAATAAAGCATGAAGACATTGTATTGAAATTTGAATAATTTAATGTTGAAATTAAAAGAATGAATAATAGTATTGAGCTGCATTGGATGGAAAAAGTAGTGACTAATTATGCGATTATTTAAGTCTCTCTCATGAGCCCTGATGACACAGCTGTGAGGGTCAGAGAATTAAAACATTTCCGAAAAAAAAGGCAGCCCTAAAAAAGTCCTGTCACTATACTGACATCTAGTGACACTTTTTAAGAAATGCATACATCTGCACATTAGATTCAGAAAAAATGTCTTACCCTGAAGGTGCAAATTATTTAAAACATTAATATCTCAAAATTGAACTCATAAATATGAAATCTTAAAAAGGGCAATTTCTTTATTATTTTTAGTGATACGATGTAACATTTCATTGGGTGTAACACCCAAAATCACACCACTAATATGTAGAAAGAACTAGAAATGGTTTTGGATTGCTAATTTTTGGGAGTTTTTTGTTGTGATTACACATTGTTGGAGGCAAACATTTAGTAAAAAATAAAGGTTAATCAAGAAAAGAAAAAATTTAATAAATGAAAAGAGGTCAGTTTCCATGAATATATTTCAGGGCATCATTACAAATGAAAAAACTTTTTCAAATGGAACCAGGGTTCTAATATGAATACCTCGACCTCTGTTAAAAAACTGATAAAGTGACTACTCCGGCTCAGGAGAGAAAAACTCGTAAAGAACTGAGATCATAGCTGCCCTCTTCTGTCAGCAGGCCTCCTCAGTTATAATTATGGAAATGTTGCAGGTAGCATACCTGCACAGTTTGCAGCAGCCGCTGCGTGTTGTCCGACCTACAGGCTGTAAACAATCCTGTCTTCAGCTTTCCCTCCTCCGTGCGTCTTACGTAACCCACTAAGCCCCGCCCCTGGCCTAGCTCTCACGCACCAGTTACGTCTGACCGTAAAAAATAGAAACTTCCAAGATGGCCGAGGCCGTGGACTCCATGCATTTCGCAGCAAACAGCAAAACAAATTCCCCTAAACCCTTGATAGCTAAACGGCCACCGGAGAGCCGACCTCAGTCTTCCAGCGACATTTACCCACCGCCCCCTAAGAAGGTCCGGGTGGAGGAGAAGGGCCTGAAGCACAGGAAACTGAACGGAGAGGTGTGCGCAGGGGAAAAACACAACGGGAAGCAGAGTTGTGGGAGCCCAGCGAAATGGAGTTTCGGCCCGGCCAAAACGAGCCACTCCACCGCTGCCGCGGTACCAGCTACTCCCGCTCGGAAAATCTTCAAAATCAGCAACTTCCTCGCCTCGCCCAAAGTGAAAAAGGCAAAAGAGAAACGACACAAGGAGAAGAGCAGTGAAGCGCAGCGGAGCTCAGCAGTTGGTGTGGAGAGAGTGAGCCCAGCTAGCTGCCATACAAAGACCGAGAACGGCGACATGAAAATGCTACAGAGAGGTATGACAACACAGCCAGTCCGCTCACTGCAGCACACTGTGAAACCAGTTTATGGTAAAACTAGACCCTGTAGCCGAAGCAATATTGTCATAAAATAATTTATTAAATCATTACATAATTTTCTCAACCACAGGCCCCAGTATTTATTAGGCCCAGATGGTGATATATACACGTGGAAATGTTTGTTCGTCAGTTATGTTGCTCAGCATGTAGCAGCATTTCACGCTCACTCTGTCTCTTCTTCTGCTCTCAGATCACCATGTCAAGGAGAAAGACAGAGAGAAGAAAAGGGAGAAGAATAAAGAGTGGAAAAATCACAAACTGCCACCTGTACATGACATCGCAAGAGAAAACGGGGAGGTGATTTCTCCGCAGAAAGGTAGGAATGAAAACTGACTAGTTGACTTGTTGAGATGAAAAATGTTTTCGTTTTTTTTATAAATTATTTTTTAAAACTTTGTATTTTACTAGCGTCTTGAATACGATTCGCTTTGATACAATGATAGAGGTCTGTCCTAAGCAACTTTAGTCAACTATTGAGAGCGAGTCCAACCAAGCAGGCGGCCCAATATGATGAAATATTTAGTTTGTAACAGTATGTCATAAATTAAAATATAACGTCAGCTTTTAGAGTGAAAAAAAATCTTATCTTAAATTCATACAATTTTAAACATTCACTTATAGTTAAACTGAAACATAATTTTGTTGAACCTGCACTTATGCAAAATTGTCAAGTTTAGACACAATATCAAATATGCAAAATTGCTATGTGAAGTACCAACCTCATCTACATTGTACTGGGTTAAAACGATGCACAGCAGTTTATGTACTCTATAAACATGTTTTGTCTCTCATCACAGAGTTTATGGAGAAGTCTAAAGCTAGCTCAGAGGAAGACCTCCTGCTGAAGAAACTCAAGAAGAGGAAGAAAAAGAAGCACAAAGATGGTGAGCGGATGAAGGAGAAGCACAGCCGACCCAAAATGTATCATCGCTCATGTCAGACAGTGTGTTCAGGAGTGTCTCTGGCTCTTCCCGAGTTCCTCAGTCGAATTAATGGGAACAACAGCATCAACAGCAGCAATCTACACCACACCACTGCAGCATCACAACAACACCACCAGGATTCTCCTGCTACTGCCGCTACCTCTGCCTCCATCTCCTCCATGGTCAGGGACAGGCTCAGCTACAGCTCCCCGCTCCAGTGCACCCCAGCACCAGGCATGCCCGGCCTGGAGTTTGGCCGCCTCATCCACATTGAGCAGCAGGCCAATGGGGGAGCTTCTGTGGTGCATGCCTACAGCGAGCAGCTCTCCTGTCTGTCTCCAGCCGAGATGCAGCGTTTCGCCCAGGAGTTTGTGACACTGTCGTTCAGCGAGGACGAAGCCCAGGCTGCATGTTTTGTGATGGGAATCATCCATGGAGCAGCATCCTACCTCCCAGATTTCCTGGACTACTTCTCTTACAAGTTCCCCAATGCACCGGTGAAGATGGAGGTGCTTGGGAAGAAGGACATAGAGACAACAACCATGGTCAACTTCCACTCTCAGGTAAGATGATTGTTTTTGACATCATTTTTTTTTCTCCTCTACACTGAGAAAACACAGTCAGAAAGCTCTGGGTTTAAAAGGATACTGAACTGTCTGCTTCAATACTGTGAAGTGCCAGTTTGTAGTCTGGAGGTGTGAGCAGCACACACTCAACTGCCACAAGCTCAAACAACACATCAACAGTTTTTTGTGTTTTGTAGTTTCAGCCCCGGTCCAGACTGTTGATTGGTAGAGCTTTTCACACTTTCTCGAGCCATCTGTACTCCTGTGTTCAAAGTGTTTCAGCGTCCAGGTTGTCATGTGGAGCTGTAGGCATTAATGGCGTGTGTCATGTTATTTGTCACTTAACATAATGGTTTCTTGAAAAGCTTGTCTGTTAGACTTCATGATAGTAATTATGGCACCTTTAGTTGGCATTGTGCTTTCATGTCAGCCTCTTAAGATACTGCTGAGGAAAGTTTGTCTTTGAGTACAAAACAAACGTTGTATGCCTTGTAAAGAAGACAGCAACATGGTCTGCATTCAGAATGACAGTTTTGTTGTCTTGGTTTGTGTTATT
>JAQNCA010000028.1:11108779-11120839 GCA_029783725.1 Acanthurus tractus
GGAGGGCAAGGAGGGCAACGTGGCCAGTACGCAGGCGGTGCAGGCAAAGACGGGGCGAGAAGACGGAAAGACGAGCACCCCCAAACCTGCAAACATTCAGGTAAAGAAAGAAGGAAAAAAGGATAAAGACGTCAACAACAAAGAGGAGAGGAAGAAGTCTGCCTCTGGTCCTGTGCCACCAGAACACAAACCACCACGGACGCTCATCACCTTTGACCTCTTTAAGCCAATGGAGGCTCATCAAACTCTGGCCCTTTCCTTCACAGACAGTAGGCCTAAGACCCATCATCACAGTGACTCTCGAGGCTCTTCCTCTAAGCCCGGATCTGACAGTCGGACAGTTGTGCCCTCTAAAGGACCAAAAGTAAAGGACTCAGTGCAGGGAAAACCTGCCACACCCCTACAGGACACACGGCCACAGCAGCCCTCGTTAAAACAGCCCCTTAAAACACACACACCCCAAACACAAAAAGACTTCTTAATATGAATGTCTAGATGTCTAGTCTTCTTTTTTACTGTACAACTTACGCTGAGGCTTTGTTAAAGTATTTGAAAATGCATCCTTCCCTCAGACACCAACTGCTCTTTCTTATTCATAATAGATAAGCGGGTGAGTTTCTTTGCTGATACAGCCACATTAATTCGGTGAGGTAGTGAAGAGGATGCAGTCTCCAAGTATTTTATCAGTGCCTAAGAATGTAAGCTAAGTAGCTCACTTCACGTTTGTTAGCGAATGTACGTAGGCTCTGTAAAAAAATGTTATGTGACCCATGTGTCAGTGCCTGTGCACTACTTAGCTTCGCTCTTAAAGCACCTATTTTAGGTACTGGACTAGCCATTCTGAAAACAACCATCCTTACTCCCTGCTATAGGAATTACCTACGTTCACTGTTGGGAGGTTTCGGTAAGTCACCAAGCTCCCGCCGAAATCCTCTTTACCGTGTTGCTTTAGTCGAGGAGTTTGTTGTTTATAACACTCCAAAATCGGAGCAAGTTGTTGTTTTCAGACTGGATGTTGTTTGACTCACACAGGGCTGTAAATGATACTGTATGTACCAAAACTGTACAGTATAGATGTTATGAGCACCAATGTGAGAAAATGTATACAGAAATTGCATATATTTTTTGTAAGACAAGTTTTATTTTCCATAGAACTTATTTATATCATTTACTGTCCGTTTTTATTTGAAACCAATGTATGTGAAAATTTTGTTGTAAATACATTTTATTTCCTAAGATAAGACTTGGTAGTGTGATTTATACTCTGATGAGAACCTCTCAATAAATGGTTCAAAAATATTGGCTTGTTGTCTGTGTCCGTCCTGCATTTCATAGTGTTATAGTTTTAATCTTTGTCTTTTTAGCTATATGATGATATATATATATATATAAGGAGGTGGTCCTGAAACCACTGGATTGACTTTGATTAAATTTGGTGTCACACCAGTCACTTCTCCATCACTTAAGTTCATGTCTCAAAAACTACCCGTCTGCCTGAGCTCTAATTTTAGTTAATGTGATGTTAATACAGAATTGTAACATACTAAACGTTTGCTAAGTGAAAACTTGCCATGTGTCCGTGGAAGCAAACTGGCACTTTTCACAGCTGACAGTTTTTTCTTGTTTTTGTAGGGAAAACACAGGTGCTACTAATAACATTAATGATGCTGTATTGTGTAAGTTCCCAGTGAGTCAGCCTGCAGAATACCAAGAACCTGAAAATGAAGCAGCTAAATGGAATGCAGCCATCGTTCATTTTATAACCTGTGCTTTTCCTAGTACAACATCTTGAAATGTCTTTAACAAGAAAGAACTACTTGCACATACTTCAACCACACCTTAACATAGTGCAGCTGAATCTGAGATTGAATGCACTTTTAAAGCTGATTTGGACAAAAGTCTCTGCCACATTAATAGGAAAAAAGAAGTGCAGTTGAGGCTGAAAGCGTCTGACATTTGGCTGACAGGACACTAACTGAGAGCTCAGTTTATCACGATTAGCTACGCCTGACCATGAGAGTTGGGAAAAACCCTGTTGATTTATGTAACTTGACAGATATATATGTATTGTATTGTAATCACAGGTTTGGAAAAAAATCCTTCAATGTTAGCTGCATATTGTATAAGAAAACATCTTTGCATGCATTGTTTAAATGCGTATAGTAAAAGGAAGTTGAGGATTTTTATATTCATGGTGTGCCAGCGGCAGGTACATCCTAAAGGGAGTACTGAGAAAAAAATTTAATTTGCCAAAAGTATATCATCACATATGTAAGCGCCGAGGTTTCTACCTGCTTTACAGAAATGCTCAATAGTGATATTAGTTTCACAACAGGGATTTTAAAAATAAGTCTTATCTGGCTCATCTGTGCATAGTGCATGCTAGTGTAGGATGGGTTATTAAATGCTGCTAATGCATGGCCATGTCTTAGTGTTGCAAGGACCCCATGATGGTACATTAGCATATTTGTGTGTAAATGTGTGTACTCTCTCCCTAGGAAGTAGGAACTAGGAAGAATATGTGCATTGTAGACACTTTGTTGAGAAAATAACTGATTTTAGATCTCAGTGGTACATCATTTGTACTTTGCGTTGCTAAGTTCCATTTCTTAAACCTTGTCCCACCTGGCAGTAGGTAGGTCTGTCTTTTAGGTGTTAGGGCTCTAAAATAAAGATCTTATTCCCGTTTAGCCCCTTTTACAATTTTATTAATTCCACAGTCAAAAGATGAGCTGGAGGGCAGCAATTTGAATGCCAAAACAATATGACAGCTGAATTTTTTCCTTAAGGTGCAAAACGATGTGGACTAGTGTACAAGTACATGAAATCTTTCTTTTGAACAACGATCCAGTGGTATGACACACAAATAGCTCTTACTGTGGTGAGAGAAAAGGATGCATCCATTCAACTGATACTAAATTGCAATCCGATCATGGCACATCTTTCTTCCTGTGTATAAACCACACTGTGTAAAACTCTTCAGTCTTTAGCTTTGGTGAATTTCAAGCAAAAGATGCTTTTTGTCCACTATAGTACATTTAATTCATTGTGGAATCCATTGGTTCAATCCCTCCGATAGTGAAAAACACTGTGTCCCAGTTCCACCAGTGCCCCAACCAGCAGCACCCACAGAGGGACACACACAACACTGACTCTCATGTCAATGAGTCTCTCTAGGCGAGAGCACAGTGTCAAACAGAAGGCAAGCTTCAGCAGCAGGGCTGTCAGGTACCAAAACCTCCTCTTCATGCTTTGCTCACCATCCCTGGGGTCAAAGTCTGGCTTGCAGCGCCCTGCCATCTTCACTATCAGCATGAGGACAAGGATGGTGTCAAAGGTCCAGACAGGGAGGAAGATGAGAAACCAGTTCCAGTGGATCTTGGAGTCCAGCTTGAGGACCAGCATGATAAGGAAAATCAGGGCAAAGATCCAGGAGAGAAGCACTCGCTGGGCCAGGGACATCTTCATCTACGGAGGACTGACACAGAGCCAGGATCACCAGCACCCCAAGAGACTGAGGACCAGACAGACAGACACACACACACACACACAGTGATCTACGAAACCAGACAAAATACATTATTGAATGTTATTACAGAAAGTAAGAGTTATCAGTAGCCACAAATCCTAACTCCCACTAAATGATCAGGCTTTCACAAATGTGCATCTCGCTGTTTAGCTGTTACTTCCACCTCGTACAGACCTGTGTGCTGGCTAGCTACAGCTAACTTATGAAACCCCAGAAAACTGGATTTACACAAGGATGTCTTACCGAGCTAACCGGGAGATTTAACCCTTTTTGAAGAAACACCTCTTTACGAACAGGACAAATGTCGACACCTTAAACAAATGTTTTAGTTTTGACAGTAGGGCAGCTCGACCACAGCGAGTACTTCAGTGTTGTTAGCTTTCAGCTAGTTCGGGTTTGTGTTCCTCCAGTTGTTTCCAGCAGCAACTCCACAGCTTCCGGTCAGGTTTTACAAAACAAAAGCATGCTTTTATCAGCTGATAAATCTTATTTTAAATGATAAAAGCAAGGCTTTTGTTTCCCCTTTTTCAAAACAAAAGTGTCGATATATAAACCGATGTGTGTTTTTTGATGGGTAGCTGCAAGGCTACAAGCGATTTATGGGACACTGATGTCATGCCCACTCTGGTCTGATTCACTTGGCATAAACAGAGGATATAAGCCTGCAACTGGGTGACTTTTTCAGTTGGCATTTCCCTTGTGCTTGGTATTATTTTCAGAATCCCATTCACTGTGTCCTGGGCTTAGTGGGCCCAGGATGATGTGATTGCATGAGAGTAAATAAGAATAAGTCAGAGTGTTTTTCCCCCCATAGCAGAGTTTATAAATCCATTTTTAACGATCAAGAAAATAACCCATGTTTTAAACACTATTCAAATTTATTTCATTTTTACTGGGCTAGTATTACAAATTAATACAAAGTACAACTCCGTAGACATCATAGATTGTCAAAAAAGTAAAGTACAAAACGCTTGAGGTAAAACATCATTTGAAAAAGATTCAGTTAGAAAGCCCTTATTAAAATTTCAATTCATTTAAAGGTAAAAGCTCACTTTACACTATCTAGCTATCCTAAAAACCCAAATGCACTTTTATTTACAAGGTAGTGGTGGTGCAAAATACAGTGTGTGGGACGACATTCAGCCAAAATATTTACGTCTTTGTCAAATGTAAACAATAAAACATCGTCATATTTGTCAAACTCCTGCTTTACAGAGCTAATGCAGAGAAGCAAATGCTATTACACTGATGTTTGTTCTAAGACGAGAAGTTGTCATTAGACATCTATGACCACTGCAATGACAAACAATTCAAAAGTCCACATTTTAATAAGATGTCATACAAAAGTGAAAGCAGAAGACCTCATTACTTTGATACTTCTGAGAGAGAGACAACAAAGTGTAAACAGAAAATATAAAACAGTCGTGAGGTTCAAAAAACTCAAAAAAAGAAAAAGTTTTGTCATTTTTCATGTAAATGGTGGTTTTAAAAGCCATCTCCTTGGTGTCAAAACCTCATAACTGCAATTTTGGTATTCTTTGTGATTTTAGGATGACAAGCTCCTCTGTGGGTTAAAGCAATGGTCTTTAAACTTTTTTATGTCAAGGACTCCCATTCAAATAGGATTTTGTCCCATCAAATAACCTAATTTACTTTAAGATGATTTATTACAGGAAGTGTATGAAACCCATGTCCAAACCAATCTTTTTTGTGTGTTTGCATTTATTTCGTGTTTCTTGTGAATCATAGAGAAAAAAATCAATTTCTCTTTTTATTGTCCCCATTGTATATTTGTTATCATGTCAACAAATCTAATGAAAATACCAAAACCGACAATGTGTTACCACATAATTGAATTTATAAAAATTCAATAATTCCCATAAGAGCTCTGGACAGTAGTCTTTCATATAAGTTAAATAAACATGAAAAAAGAGTGTATTTCTTGGGAAGTATTTTAAGCTGTGGATTAATATACATTCATTGCTCTAATAAGTACTATTGGCAGCAGGATGATGTCCTAAAATGACTTAAAATAAACTTAAGTGCCCATGTTTATCTAAAATAATAAACAAGAAACACATCTTTGCCAATGTGTGTCTTTTTGATATGGTTTTAGTAGTTTTTAAGCAAAAATATGGTCTAGGGCACAGTGGAATAAGATTTAACAAGGCCAGACTACAGAGGCAATACTATAACTGTTAGTGGGATCAATTCATTTCAGTTTTTGGTCTCTGGTTTTCACAGGATTTGTTGTCAGTAAGAATATAGATCAACTCTATATCACTAGAGCTGTCAATTAAGGAGTTTATCTGACTTGTTTGTTGGCTAGACAATAGACAAGGTTACAAATTTAGTGTCCTCAAGTCGAAAACCTGGTAGAACGTTTGAGTACTTTAAAGGTCCAGTTTGTAGGATTTAGTGACATCTAGTGGTTAAGTTGCAAGATTGTACCTGACTGAAAATCCTGTCCCTCATTCTCCCCAGCATGCAGGAAAATGTATTGTGGCGGAAAAATGAACCAAAAATTGGAAAGGCCTCCATTCTAAAGCCGATGTTTGGTTTGTTCATTCTGGGCCATAGAAACATTGTGGTGCAACATGGTGCACTGCGTAGAAGAGGGCCTGCCACCTCTGTAGATATATAAAGCTCTTTCTAAGGTATCATATAAGAACAGATCTTATTTTTATCTGACTATGCACCAATGAAAACATATTTATGAATATTAAATTCAACTTCTGCCATATTCTACAAATAGATCCCACTAATCCTACACACTGGACCTTTAATCACAGTCCCATTAGAATTTGCTTTGAATTTTGTTGGGTGAAGGTCAGAGGTCACTCACCATTGAAAGCACTTGGAATGGTCTCCTCATGGAAACTCATCTCACTATAGCAAGAAAGTAAGATGGTACCTTTCATTGAAATGTAGATTTCTTTCATCTTTCTCACAGATTTTAATACAAAAGGCAGCCACAGTTACACAGTGCTCTGCCTACTGTCGCGACTGTACCCCATAGCCTCTGAAGAGTGAGAGGGGAAATCAATAAATATCCCATCTGAGTCTGAGTCTGCAGACTCTAGCACTTGTCCAATTATGGTTTCAGGGCTGGATGATTCACTGGGTGGCGTGGAGGATGCACCTTTACTGAGATCAGTCATTGTTGTCGTGGCCTCAGTGCCGTGGAGAGCTCCTGAAGAATGAAGGGGAAGGATGGAGGGAGATGAAAGAGGCAAGTCCATGGCACTCGCTCCGGCTTGAACAATACCTGTAAATGGGACAGTATTGAATTAAAATGGAATATAACATGATTTTTTTCAGTAATGACCAGCATGAGACATCTTAATGTGTGTCATACCATTAAACTGAGTGCCCACACACAGTCTGTTGGAGGAGGGGCCAGACAATTCAGGCCCTGAGGCCAGGTCAGCGTAGGCCAGTCCTTGGTCTTCGAGGCATGATATAATCTCACAGGCCGAGTGGCGACGAATTCCTCCACTGCCAACAGAGCTGGCATCTGGGTCATACTCAGCCACCGGGGTCAGCAGCAGAGGGATGTTGTAGCTTTTTGATCGTACCACAGGGTTTTTAGTTGGTTGATCTGCAGACTTGGGCCACGGTAAACACTTCTCTAAAAGACAAGAGAAAAAGGAGGAAAGGTGTTAAAATAATTTATGTTTATTGTCAGACACATACTAATATTACTGTGCTTTTACAGCCCACAGTGCCTCACCCATAACACAGCAATGGGCCTCAACACCATCTCCAGAGTAAAGCCCGTGGGTGCCCAGGTAGGGTGAGACCACCTTCTGAACCAGAGACTCGAGCCTCAGGTAATCCTCATTCACACCCCGCGACTCATGGACCCCCTAAACACAGACAGGGACAGGCTTCAAAACACAAATAGATTGTTTCTGTTGGTTTGAAGTAAAGCTGTTCTTTCAAGCTTGAGCCATCAAGGCCATGAGGAAAAAAAAGAGCAATCCACAAAGCAAGTCATCAATAGAATAAATATATGAAACACTTTCTTCTTACACTCCTTAAATGTGCAAATGGGGTGCCCTTCTGTCTTGTTTCAGTGTAAATTAGATAACTTTGTTTGTGTGATTATAGATCAGACAAAACAAAAATAACAATAAGGAGATAAATATAAACAATAGAAGCAACATTAGAAATGGAAATAAAGAATTTAATGTTACTAAGCGCTCAGAATCTGAAAAACTTGGTTTAAGAGTAAAGCATGGTCACGGATTCCAACTCACAGGGCAGGTAGCTGATGATGCTCCACCATATTTTGACATAATGCTAATAGTTTTGTGAACGTATACAGACATGTATATAATCAATGCTTGAAGATTTGCATATCATAGAAGACTATCGGTCTTGACAGAGGTCTGTGCTCCCTGTGTGTTCTTCTGGTTTTGACGTGATGAGTTCATGTTAATAAGATAATTCAACAGATGCACTGAAAATGAAAATAGCCCTTCAATGCAGACTTGATATTCACCTTAAATACATTCTTGCTCATTTGCAAGTTTGATTTATTCATTTCATTCATCTGTGCACTTTGAAATGTAAGAAACAAATAGTTAATTAGATTTTTTTTCCCTTTTTGATTTGATGTTGTTTTGCCTTGTTGAGAAAAAACAAAAAAGTGAGAGGAAAAAACAATTATGTCTCGCCTAACCTGTAAAATAAGCAGCATCTGTGTAACAGAGGGGGGCACACGGGCCCGAGGACGAGAGAGGGCATCCTCCAACTTTACACTCAGGACTATGGTGTTCCTGAAGTGAAGCAGAGCGAGCTGTCGGACAGAGGGCTCCTTACCCTGCACACAATAACAACACAGAAAACAGCAGAACTGAGCAACAACAACCATTATCAAGATATTAGGAGATATTAGAGTTGTTGATCCTTTGGGCAGCAAAGACAAACACCAGCTGACTCTTAAAATGGTTGCGTACCTGAACAGGATGGAAGATGGCCTGCAGCATGGAGAGAACGTCACAGAAGAAGAAGTCCCAGGTCTCTGCCAGAGAGTCGAGCAACTTCTGACCTGCAACAATTGCATTCAAAAGAACAGTTGATTAAAGCCTAATTCAGGGGCAGAAACCTCTACCAAATGTATTCAGACTATTTATTCAATCAGTTATACCTTCGTAAAACCTTATTTTGTCCCTAAGGATGACCATGCCTTTCGTTAGCAGTTGGTTCTGTGAAATATAATGAAAAGATGCTATTAGATATAAATATAAGAGATGCCACCTCTCCACAGCTGCAGTTTGTAAGAGAGCTGTTTTTTTACCTGAAGGTATTCTGTGAAAAAGGATCCCAGCTCGGTCTTCAACAGATGCCTGAAGAAATAAATGATCATAGGATGATCATAGTAGTCAACCATCATTAGCTATATTGGTTCGTTTTGTTTATTTCTGTGTTTGAAACCTGCATTTTATTACATGCGACTGTGCAATTACATGATACAAAACCAGCACATCCTGTATTAAAATCCAGAGTTTCCTGTATAGTTGAAGACATGTGTGTCAACCTCCTTGTTGCTTTTCTGTACATGGAAACATGTTTACTTGGCCAAAATGGAGGCTGATGTGATAAAAGTGATGCGTCTGGTTGGAAAGATAATAAGATATCTGGCAGGACCACATGACTCCCCAGGCCACTTACAGTACACACACAAACAAACTCATTCACAGGAAAACATTCAGTCAGCAAACAAAGGAAAGCTAGTAATTACACTAATTATAGCACAAAATGACATCAATGCTCTCAAATAAGGATGTTTTCTGTCTGTCTGCTGTGTCGGTGTGTGAAGCTGCTGTCAAAACTTACCGGACACCTTCATTGAGCAAGTAGAGTTCATTATCTGCCAAACCTTTCTTCTGGAAGACTGCTATGACAGCGTTGTGGATGCTGCAACATAAATCAAGCACAAACTGGTCCACATTTTTGTTTAAAATGCGTTTTAACCCCTAAATTTTCTGCATGCTGATGGTGTTTTGTGTACCTGTTCCAGGTGGCGTTGGCTCCTGCCCTCTTCTGCTTCTCCCCTCTGTCCTCTGGTGAACTTTTCTCGCTCTTCCCCAGCTCACTAAGACTGGGGGAGCTCATCAACTTCAGCCGGTGCAGAGTCCTCATGAGGGAGATATGGAGGAAGTAGAGAGAAACAGTGTACACACTAAGTACTGGGCAAGAGAGAAAGAAGGTCAGGCTATAGCTGACATAAAGAGACACAGGGAGGAAACAGGAGGAGGTAGCTGGAGGGGAGAAGGCAACATAAGCAGCCTGAGTCTGAGAGAGAGACATAGAGTACATAGAAGAAAAAAGCACAATGACAATACAAAGAGCGGCTGATGACAGAGGAGGAGAGAAGTAGGGCAGAGTGATACACGGTGAGAGAGGAGCGGCACGTTAAGAGAAGGATGGGTGGAGTCGAGCCTGAGAGGTGGGCCACCGCACTGCCCCCGGTCTCACATGAGGAGAAAACAATAGCACATGAAATGATGGGGGCACACTCTTCCTCACTCTCTGCCTCTCTTTCAGTACAATACAACCATTGATGCAAACAAATATTTATGCAGAGCACAGATGCCAGAGGATCTGCAGGGTAAGCAGACTGAAGCAGTGGAGACTTTGTTGTGCTTGTCACTGTACAACGGAGGATGTGGAGGAGGAAGTCATCCGACTTATTAACAAAAACAATAGAAACAATACAGAAGGTTTTCCTGCTCTCGCATTTTTAGCACAGCTGGAGCAGGACAGCAAAAAGTAAAAAAATCTGTGCACTGTGTGAGACAAAAGGTTGACACATACGGGATCTTTGAGCCCCATAATGATGTTGATATTTGAGAGGCTAAACAACCAGTTTCTCTTCATTTCTGTCCTCTTTAATAGCTTATTATAAGGAAAAATTGTCTTTTTCCACTCTATCTGACAGCATCACACTAAGTGCAACATAGTGAAATTGGTTCTCTGCATTTAGCCCCCTAAGGAGCCACCAAACCCACAGCCCCAACACGAGCTTTAAGCCAGTGTCTTGATAAAGAGCCCTGACAGAAGAATTAACCTATACATACTTTTTCTTTTTTGTTGCGTTTTTTTAAATGTAAAGGAACACAGAACAAGCACAGGGAGAACACGCAATCTTCACACAAAAAGGCCCTTCTCGAAATGGGAATCAAGCCCTCTGGGAAATATTGTATATCTGGGATCAGCTTGTTTGAACTATTAAAGGAGGAGTCCTCACTAGATGAAATATTAAAACGCAAGACTACTTGTTTTTATGACTGTATCATTACAACAAATGGAAATGTTCTGGATGTCGGGTGTGTCTTCTTGGACACACCTTTCCCAACTCAACCTGACATGTTTGGTATGTTTCAAAAATCTGAAAAAGAAATTTGAACTGAACATTATTGGGCTGTAGCATGAGGCCACTGATTTTTTGAGGAGTAAACTCTGATTCATTTTCTTTGCCAAGAGATGGACCAGAAGAACAAAACCACTCCCGAAACTTGGTGGCAGATGTGAATCTACAACTAGTAGTTTATAAGCTTAGTTTAGCATAAAGACTGAACACAGGGA
Source organism: Acanthurus tractus (assembly GCA_029783725.1). Classification (NCBI taxonomy): domain Eukaryota; kingdom Metazoa; phylum Chordata; class Actinopteri; order Acanthuriformes; family Acanthuridae; genus Acanthurus; species Acanthurus tractus. Next base: position 11,119,905 of record JAQNCA010000028.1, read on the forward strand.
GAAACAACTAGCCCATCTATGCCCAGTGGTGAAAAAAAGAGGTTATGAGCTGAACTATTTCTTGTGACTTTTTGGAGTCAACTCAGTAAACTGCAAGGCAAGCGGTGGAGACTCCAGGGAGTCTCTGCACTCAGCAAAGAAACAGTCCATCAAATAACCCCCCTAAAAACCCCAACATGTGGCATTTACACTTTAGTCTCGGCCTGTTAATTAGTGAGCTTTAAATGTGCTGGATAGCAGATTTTTCTTACCTTTGGACAGAGCCAGGCTAACAATTTCCTGTTATTTACAGTTTCTAGTGTTATTTTTATTCTTAGCTAAGCCTTTTACTATTTTCCAAAATGAAGAACTTCCATTAAAAACATGTGATAACAATGTATAACACAGTAGTAATTTACAGATCACATGATGACTCCTTGTCAAGGATCCTTTAAATTTTTTAACACAAAATGACATTTGAAAGTGAAAAAATAAACTCATCTGTGCTTTCTGTAGACAAACTAAATGACAAATACTTCATTTCTGAGCCTTAAGCATATTTTTACATTATGTAGAGACATTTTTATAACTGAATAGTCATATATGTATTGATAAAAATACACTTAATTTAAATCATCAATATGTTGCTCCTGCAGTTTCAGCCCATATGAGACTATCAATCCTCCAAGACACGTGATTCCTTTAAATCCTAACTTATTTCAGAACAATCAAATTAAAACTTGCTTTCACAGAAGATGAAAATATCCTGAAATGAAGTGCAAAATATTTACTGAAGTGACTGGTGAAAAAACTGGCACTCTGAAGAAAAAAAAGAAATGATGAGTTCAAACCCACGCAGTCCAGAAACTCTCTGCTGACAGCATGGCAGTAAACAACAGACCCCCTTCCACACCCACACACACACACACACACACACACACACACACACACACACA
>JAQNCA010000028.1:11137669-11151964 GCA_029783725.1 Acanthurus tractus
AAACAATGAAGCCTATGTTTTCTAACTGTTCCACAACACACCTTAAACAGCCAATAAAGAATACTCCCACAATTTTTGTAAGAGTCTAATTTTTTTCTTAAATAAATCCCGGACAGTACACCTTCATAAATCAAACATTTTCAGGTTAACTTCATGTTGTGTGTAAAGTATTACTATCAGAAACCAAACGGAGGAAAAAGCAATTTTTTTCTCACCTGGGGCTGGTTCATCTCCAAAGGAGTTATTTGCAGAAGGTGTCCCAAAGAACTGCTCTCTGAGACGAGACTCTGGCACTGGGCTGACTATAAACCTTCGTCCTGCTGAATGCACCACCTGAGCTGTGGTGCTGGGAGAAATCCCTGAGAGAAAGGTCAAAAGAAAGGTCAGATGCAAAGTGGTTGAAATGTGTAGAAATGACAGGATGCATCATGTCACCTGAGTAACCTCTAACTGCTGCTCGATATAGTGTTTGCTTTAGCCCTCTTTGGATGTAGCCATAGCTTTGGTTAAAATTTGTTATCTCAGTAAGCTATGTAGCCTTGCTTCCAATCAGCCGATCAGGCTTACTAAAACACGTTTTCAACATAAATACTGGCCATGTGTTACACATTGTTCCTTGTTCCACACTGTATGTTTGGTTTAAGTTTGCTAACCTGGCAGCATGGGAACAGACAGCTCTTGTTGTTGTGGATGATCACTCATCTGAAAAGAGATAAAAATGTGGGTGGTTACAAATCATCTTAAACGGATGAGGGAAAAAAAGGACTATTTAGCTAATAAAGTGACGCTTAGTGAATAGATACCTGGGGAAATCCTTCCTTAATGCCCCCTCCTTTCTCGTCTGCCATTTCTATGACTTCTCGGACCTGCTCAATGAATGATTCCCGCTCACTCTCTAAGATGAACTCACTCGCAACCTGAAAGAGAGATTGAAAAAAAGTTAATCTACTGTAACTAACATTATAAATACTGTGATTCAAACTTTGGAACCCTCGTTAGCTTATGCAGCATATTTATGGATGGAAGCAGCATAGTTGTATCTAATTGTTTGTAATCACTGTCAGTTAAATTGGATTTTTAAATGGTAGCCATGCAAAACTATAAACTCTATGAATATGTCTGTGTTGTACATGTATAGACAATATGCAGCATTTAATATGCAACCAAAAACAAATAACTTTTGGACAGTTAACACTTCCTAAATGTTAAGTGGCAAAAACTAGAGAACCACTCCTACCATGATTTCTGCAATCTCCTCTGGATTATCACCATCAAGGTCAAATTTAAAGGTCACCATCTTCCGGTTGTGCGTTTCCAGCTGGCACTCTGCTACTCTGTCTCCCACATTAGAGATCTGGAAAACATTCACACAGGTCAAAACTGTTTTGGGACAAAGAGCTTGAGGCAGAATACAGATGAACTCAGAAGTTCAAATGCTTACACTGAGAACATTTAGCTTGGCCTTGGCAGTCTTTTCATGGCGGGAGCGGCTGCGGACAGATCGCCGCTGGTGACGCTTCAGCGAGCGCCCCTCATGGCGACCTCCTGATGTAGAACTGCCATCATTGCCATCACTAAGACCCGAAGCTGCATCTGACAGGCAACTAAAACAGAAATGGACTCATGATAAAGAAACTGGATACGTTTTATAGTTTTTTGTTTTTGTTTTTTAAAAAAACCTTCTTCTTACCTTTCTACAGGTTGTGGCACCAGAGCAGTGGATCCTGCTGACTGCTCCACTGGTGTTGACCGAGGAATACTCACAGTGGCCTGAAACACAGAGAAACTTTTAAAAATCAACACTTCTGGTCAAAAAGTAAATCTCAGTAGGTACAGGCCTTTGTTTTTGCATTAATCTTTTTAAAATGACTTTAAGATTTACACACAAACTGACAATCATTTATAGTTTTTTTTTTTAATTTATTAATTCAATTTTTCCTTTTTCGTTTATTTTTAACAAATATTTCAAGGAAAAAGTGATGGAAATCCAGACTATCCACCAGAGGGAGGTGTTTCACCTTGTTAACTTGTAGAAAGGTATAACAATTATTCAGCTGTCAGGCAGACTGAAATTATTGCTGAACAGTGCTGAATTTCCTTAAGAATGTGGACATTTTTCTTTCTCTGTTGAATATATATGTGGATTAGCTACATTTCTATAGGTTTACTGTTGTTCTATCAATTTCCAGTTCCAGCCCTGTGGAAAATTACAAAACTATGGTTTTTGTACTTATCATAAAAGTCCTCTGTTTACTACATGTCTAAACATTGTACCTGAAAAAGCTCGAAATAAAATCCTTTTGCGAATAGTTTTTCAAAAAAGTAGAAAGATATTAAGTATTGACCATGTCTCTTCTTGGCCAAAAATTATAATTCTGAAACAAACACTGTACTATGTCCTCATATTTTAAGCAGATAAACAACTGTAGGCACTACACTCTAATTTTAAGCAAGTTATAAATTATATATAAATTATAAACAGTTTATTGGTGCTCTACAACTGGATTTACTCCAATGTTTCATTCTTAGATATTTTTGATAGATTTACATAAAATTTTTAACATGTTCTGAAAGATACTTTTTGAAGTATGTGTACACACATACTTCAAGGAACAGGAACTATGCAAGGAGGTGTCAAACAAATGCTTTAGATCTGAACCCACATACACCCACACTTCTTGTTTGTGCTCTGTAGAGTACCTGCAGAACAGAGTGGCATGAGGCCTGATAGAGGAAGTATAGATGCTCTGCGTTGAGTGGAGGAGACATGATAGGAGGACTTGGATCACTAGTCCAAGACTATGAGTCATGCAGGAATATGCAGCATGCAGAAGAAACAGGTGAAGGAAAAAAAAGGGGGACAGCCGCAGTAATAACAGGTTGTGGCAAGAGAAAAGGCAAAAAAAAAAAGATTCAGAAAAAGTGCAAACATTAGAATGAAGAGCATGAAATTTAAATCATAGTATGGTCAAGCCAAATGATTGCATTAATGATTAAATACCTATATATGTCAGCATTTGTTTAAAAGCAAGATCAAATAAATTTGCATTATAAATATGAGCAGGAGAGGTATGTGTGTCACCTGTAGTTGTTGAGCTCCAGGCTGTGTCTGTGGCAGAGTGGGGCCCTGAAGAGTACTGCTGCTTTCTGGCTGTTGCTGCTGTTGAGGGGACGATGACTGAGAGGATGGGGGTATCATCACTTGCTGGTTGGAAATCTGTGAAAATATAAGGGAAAAAGTTGGAGTCCCAGAAACCAGAATACAATTTGTAAAGTGAGACAAGGTCACAACTGAAATACATGCCTTGCAGCATTTAGGCTCCTTCCAGAAAATCCGGTTGATCACTAATCTAAATCATTCAGAAATACATTTTGGCTCTCCTACAAAGCCACATACACTTACCTGTTGGATAACAAAGCTGCATAAATTTGACCATTTATTCATTTGACAATGTTGGATGACACAGTCTTAAACCGATTACTAAATGTCATCTCCACAGTGTATCTCAGAGATAGGTACATTGCATAACAAAACACACCGCACAAGCTCTAAAAACTATTGGATGCACTATTTTTGTCAAAGTAAAATAATCTTCATTTGTAAAACCCTTGTGTGAATTAGTAGAAACCTAACAAATATCTTCAGAAGCTTTACCAAAAATGGATGAGTCTGCAATGCAGACAAATATAGACTAAATGTTTGCTGTGTTTTCCAGAACATAATATCTGGAAGACTTTGGGTGAATTAAAAATGTGGTAACAGGAAAATGGGACATTTTATCTACCTGAGGGGGAAGCGATGGTTGGTAGTAAACTCCGTACTACAAGAAACAAAACATAAGACAGGGTAAGAGGAAGAAACTTTAAATCAAAAGAAAAGAATAGCTAACTAAAGAAAATATAATAGAAGAGAGCCCAAAACTCTAGATTTGAAACACTCAGCTCTCTGCAATGTAGCCACCTGTAGCCAAGAATAAAGGCTATCAAAGGTTATCTTAACACCATCTGAAGGTCTTTTGCTAACCTTGAGTTGTTGACATTCACATTTGCTGCCATAATATAAAGTGTATTCATTGTGTATTCAGCACAACCAACCACCAACCATTACTATTAAATTTGTTGATGTTGTGATTGGGTGTGTCAATACAACAGACAGTAAACTTCTAACCAGAGGTCAGTGAAACAATGCTTCTCAATAGGGGTAAAGCTATTCTTTAAAGACATTGAGACATGCAGATAACATATACCTGGGGAGGTACAACTGGAATGGACTGGCTGCTGGGCACAACAGGAGCAACTTCAGGCTGGACAACTTGATTCTTGGTTTGAACCTTAATATACGGCAGAAAGAGAAAACAGCAGTGTACGTGGTGAATATAGGGAGAAGAAAACAGTATATGGATGGATGATCAAATTCTATGAGCAGAAATGCATATATAAATTTGCTTTTAAAATTTACCGATATTTTTCATTCTGAGGAGCATATACCATAAAGAAATCATCTGACCCTCCCCAACACACAAGATATGTCCTACTGTAACATGACTCACCACAGACAACTGCTGTTGTTGCGTTTGGTCATTTTGTGTCTGAGGGGGCTGAGGGTGCTGACTTGAAGTGGAGGAGTAGGATATTCCAGATTGAGGAGGCTGGGTTTCGGCGAGGACAGAGGAACCAGTCAGTCTGTCTCCAATGTGACTGGCTGTTTAAGGGAGGGAAGTGGTTAATGTATGACATGACAGTAAATGTAAGCACCTCTCAAGATCAACAACACAAATTCAATCTATTATCATGCAGTGGGCTCTGGGTTTATTTGAATGTATATCATCTTTAACACACACCTCCTCCAGTGTGTTGTAGCTGTTGGTGCTGGTCGGTCTCGGGCTCCTCTGGCTCTGACTGAATGGTGGCCACACTCTGACCCTGGACTGAAACTGAGACTTGCCCAGTTGAGTGGGGGACATAAGGAACTCCCTGTGTCATGCTGGTCAGCTGAGTTGAATGAGGAGTGCTGTAGTTGGAGCTTTGAAGGCTCTGCTGAGATGCAGGTTGGGTTGACATCTGTGTGCTGTGTTGGTTTGGTTGGGGAGAGACATAAGCAGCAGGCTGTGGCACTGGCTGGGACTGAGGCACCTCCACGCTTGACTGTTGGCCTGGTTGTTGTGCTGGCAATAACTGACTTTGCTGTTCTTCCTCAAGTCTCCTCTTTTCCTGATTTTCTCTGACCTTGAAGACAGTCAGCAGAAAGTTTATCAAAATTCTGAAGACAGCACTGATTGAGGACATCTAAATATCACAGCATAACTACCTACATCCTGTGACTGAGTAAAGAATTCAAGCAAAGCTCTTCAGCAAAACAGATTAACATTAGATGCACTACAGTGAGCACACACCTGCTGCCGCTGTGTTCTTTTGCGACTAATTAGAGACACCCTGTCCTTTATGGCCTTTGCAATGGTCTTCTGGTCACCATCACACACATAACCCGACTCAACCTACAAGGACATGAACAATAATTCAGTAATGAAAATTATAAAGATTGCGATAAAAACCCTTAAAATGAACTTTTTTTGTCATGTAGCCTTTCAGACTGAAAGTAACCTACATGTTTAAAAGACTGATTACAACATTGGAAGTTCATTTACCATTTCCTGAGCCACATCCTCTGATACGTCTTTGTTGAGGTCAAAAGAAAACTCAATAGCTTCGTTGTCTTTGTACTTCCCCTTGAGTTTCTTTACATCCTCAATTCTCAGCCAAAGCTTTATAGCCTCCATCTCTCCATCGTCCTCTTCTGCCAACTCAACACGCACCCCTGTGTCCTCCTGGAAGAAGGCATGGTTCAGAAGGTCCTTGATTGAGTACCTAAATAAAAGGGAGACAAGACAAGCAGTGAGCAAATACATGTTTTCCCAGAGAGCTTAACTACACTAAGCCTGTTTAATGTTATCTTAGGTAAGAGACCTCTCATCCTTGTTCTGACGGATACATCCCTCGATGATCTCCTTCACTTCTGGAATGGCCACCTTGTCAAAGCTGCCCGGCTTCACCCCCTATAGGAAACACAGAGCCTTGAATGAGAATGGTTCTTCTATCTCATTTGGCCTGTTCTTATTTTGGAGGATGCACTAAACCCTGTTGTCTTTTTTAGAACTCTACAGGACTATTAGTACCACAAAACTATTGGTAATATTCTGGATGACTGATATCTATACAGCCTTAAATCAACTTCCTATTCAATTTTGACTCAAATGATCTCAAATGTCATGTTATGAGGTCAGTTTTGACTGAGAAATTTTAACCTTTCAAATAATGTTAAGAGTAGGGCTGGGTGATATGAACCATAATTCATGTATTAATATTTTCAGGCTGTTTGGCAATACTCAATATATATACTTCAGTTCTACGTAATGGGCTCGATGTTCAGTTGTAGGGCTAAGCCACATTCCAGATGTCTAAATAGGGCTGGTTGAATTGGACAAAATTAAATATCACATTTATTTTGATCAAAATTGCTTTTTTAATTGTGACAATGTTGAAGGGAGGACTTTCAATGCTTTTAAAAATATCAAACCAATACATAAGAGCAAAGAAAAACTAAAAGGGACTGAGAAGTCAAAAAAACTAAATGTCTTTACTGTTATTGGGCCCTTTAATAAAGCAAAAGACAACACCTGAATCACACTATAAAACAAAAACAAGGTTTTTAAAGGATGGCCAAAGAGAGTAGATAAACAGAGCAAATAGCAACAGGAAACTGCATATGGTGCAGGAAATTTGAGTACTGACAAAGAGCTGAACAGCTGGGCTAAATGACAGAATAATAGCCCATTTCCTAAAGGAATGCTACTGTAAAACCAGAGCATGTGACACTACCTAAATGTACCACAATAGCACTTTGTTTCTTAGCTGAGTCAACTGTGTTTGGTGCTCTGCGGTATGAGCTATTTGTGGCTCACAAAGAGAGCTTTAAGACCTACTTTAGAATACTTAGCAATGGGGTAAATAAAAAAATCCTTTGTTGAATGGCAAAGCAAAGCACTCAGTATCTGTACTGTGCAGTTGATGATAAGCTGAGGGTACTGGGGCAGATTTCAAGGCACACTTTGTAGATATCATTCCAGGAACAGGTTCAATCTCTATATCTACATGACTCTTGTAATTGCAGCAGCATGAATCATATCAGTGACTACGCATCTCAAAAGTAAGCCAGACTAAACTGTATGAATAAGACAAAAAGACTGCCCCTCTGACTAAACTATTAGCAGGACTGTGCTTGTTTGGCCTCTTATCAATCATTCACACCTCAGGATGTTTAACCATGAGTCAGCAGTACAGAAAAAAAATAGAAAAACAGTATGAGGTGAAGTATAAAGGTTGTAGGTGTAAGATACAGATTTAAAGGGTGTGGGTTCTTGAAATAGGGCAACCACAACTCATGGAGAGAATAAAGGAATACACTCAAATTAAGAGTGAAAATACAATGGCAGGAGATAGAAATATAGAGGTGTCAATAGGAATATAAATTATCATTCCAGAATGGGACACTAGCCATCCGGCAGATAGGAAGAGGTGAAGACGGGGCAGAAGGGTGACATGAAAAGTTGAAAAGAAGACTTACACTGGTAACTCTGCGGTAGATCTGTGCAGCATTCTGGCACTCTGAGTAAGGGTACTCTGAGGTGGCCATCTCCAGCATGCACATTCCAAAGGCATACACATCCACTGACTCGTCGTACTTCTCCTCATACATCTCAGGCGCCATGAACTCAGGGGTACCTTAAATCAAAACAACTATTCAGAACTCTCGAACTCCCTTACTGATTGAGTGGGCTTCTCACAACCCATAGACCCTCTGCTCCTCTAAGCCGTGATGGCTTGAGGAAGAGGAGGATGAGAAGAATGACCAGCCTGTTGACACCTCCTGGAGTAGAACCTGTGAGGTGAAAGTCGGAGGAGAGAGAGAGAAAAAAAGGGGAGGAAAGCAAAAAAAGAGACAGAAAACAAAAAAGGAGGGAGAAGCTGGGCTCAGTTAGACTGCAAAGACGAAAGTACCTGTTTGTCTGTGTAAGACCTCAACATGTTGGGATATAAGAATGTGACTGAGTTGAGCCAATGTACATAACACACTTGTTAGCCGGATGAAAGTTATTTGCAATGTTCGAAAGGTTTAAAATGAGGCACTTGGAATCATACCAAGGCCAGAATACAATGTAATTTCCTTTGAAGTTTTGTTAAAAAGAATTATAACTAGCTATGGAAATAACTTTTGTCCAGACCTTATCTTATACCCACAGTTACATTGCCTTTCATAACACACTCACCTTTCGAAGCCTGACTTACCATCTCCTCTTGACCTGCAGGAGAAAACAGTTATGATCAAGGCTGAGAGAATCCCATAGCTAGTTACTGTGCTTAGCAGTGTGTCTTTGCACATCGGCCTGTTCTATTAATTGATTATTTTACCTTCAGTCTCAGGTCTTACACAGAAAAACTCTTTTTAGTTATTTGAATGTAATTGTTTTTGATATTGATGTGTGTTACAGCACACTGTCAGACTTACCAGGCCCATAAAAGTGCATACTTACTCAATGACCAGCAGTACCCTATTCATTCCAAACAGCAGAATGGGGCACAGCTGAGGCTAGAGCCTACATTTTAAAAACATACCCAAGAATGTGAAAGAAAAAAAAAAGGAAAATAAACAAACAAAAAAAAAAAACAGAAAACAAAAAAAAAACAAAAAAACAAAAGTATAAGCAAAAGGCTGACAGAGAGAGAGAGAGAAAGAGAGTGGGGGGGAGCTCCCTGGACACAAAGATGGAGCAAAAAGATTCTGCTGTCCTGCAAATTTTTAAAGGAAAGTAAGAGACAAACACTAGAAAAAAAAAACCTGTTGAGGCAAACCCATAGAAAGAGACGTTAAACATTATAGGTATAACTGGCAAACAGACCACATATTTCCAAACCACAGAACAAAGACCTGTGTATGACAGAAGCAAAGGCCATACCTTTAGCCATGGCCAGGTTAGCCTGCAAAAAGGCATCATGACAACTATTATGTTTAACAGTATGAAAAATGTTAGGCGCTACTTACATTCAGTAGGTGCCTGGAAAAAAAAAACTCTCTTTTTTTTGAGAAACATAGAAGAGAAATAGTCTGTACAAAGACCAAACTTGATAGAGTTTCTGTGTGAGTGCAAAGGAGAAAGCCTTGTGGTTATCTGCCTAAGATTACCACAGTATTTGGCCTCCATTTGAGCTGTGGTTTGAGAGACATCTGAAACGCTGTGGTCTGTTTTTGAACCACACCGTCAGAAAAACAAGTCAAAGATAAATACCCTCTTTAAACACCATCATTTCCATACAAAGTTAATATTACCTCAGAAAAGGTACTGCCACACAGCAGGACAGAACCCATTGAGTAGAAATGACATTGGGGTCGTACCTATAACACTCTTGGCAAAAGATGCGCGTTTCAGTGTGGCCAGTCCCAGGTCTCCAATCTTGACGGATCCTGTTGGGCCTGTGATGAAAATGTTGTCACACTTAAGGTCCCTGTGGATGATGGGGGGAGCCCGAGTATGAAGGAAGTGGAGTCCCTTGAGGATTTGTCTACACCAACTCCGCAGAACTTTGATTTTCATTACTTTGAACCGCTTCAGATATCTGCAAGAGAACAGATAATAATTTTCACATATCCTCAGAGAAGTACAGAACAAATAATGTGAGCAAATGTACTATTAATCAAAAAAGCACAAAAGCACCTACTACCGTTGCATTGGCCACTATATTTATTGACATTTTAAAAGACTTTGGCATATCACATTATTAACTTTTACAAAGCAGAAATAGATTGCGGTTATAATTCTTAATATAGTTATTAACAGTCATTTCATTTTAAAAAATGAAATATGTATGAGACTACAGTCTTAAAACATATGATTTTTCCTTGGTTTCTTTACTGGAAATTGGTAATAGACAGCTACATCTACAATGGTACACTTGTATCATGTAATTACCAGCACCAAATTTTGAATAACGATTGAATCTCAGTGAGTATCAGTAGCTATAAGTTTTGGCCGAAACAACCATCTTCAATATTAATGTCACCAAAAATTTTAGGATATAAATATAGGTCAGGATGTTTAGAGTCAACTGTCAGGATATATTTTAAATACAAAAGCACAGTTCTAGTGTATTTAACATGTATGAATGTGTGCTCTTGTCAATGCCATATTTGAGACTCACGTTTTGAGTGTGCCAGAAGTCATGAGTTCAGTGACCAACACAATGCATTTCCTGCCTTTGGAGGGTCCCTCCCAGGAGTCATAAAAACGGACAATGTTGGGATGCTGAAGTCCCTTTAACATCCCTGCTTCCTCCTTGAAGCGCTGCCTCTCCGTCTTTGACAGCTTTCGATCCTATGGGAGACAAAGACAACAAAGACAAAAAAAAAAAAAAAAATTACATTACAGAGAGCAACACTGTTGACAGATGTATTAAAAAGATTTAGTTAAAAAAAAATTAACAATACATTATAGAAAAAAAACTGTTTAAATATCTGCTTGATGAAGATTATAAATACCAATAGCAAGTACATTTTCAGTTCCTCAGGGAGGAATAAAGCTGTGTCCCTTCAATGGCTGAATTATTTTTTTGGTCAACTTGGCATTCTCGGTTTAGGCAGTTGATAAATAGGAAGTCCTAAGGCTTGGCCTTCAACTGAATGTAATGCCTTTGTTAATTTAACTGAAAGTAAGAAAACTACCTGTAATGGTCTTTAAAAAAAAAACCCACAATACTGTCATAAATGCAAATGGATTATTCACAAGATAAATAATTCTGGCTTTGCCCTTACTATGAATTTGAACAAATCTGTGCATCATTATTTACAACATCAATAATGGACCATAAAGAACATTAATGCTGATGCACTGCCACTCTCTTCAGATACAAATTGAACCTGGTATTAAAATTTTTTCTCACCGAGGCTTATATTCTGAACAAAACCATGGACGATAAGAGTCAACAGATGTCTAGCAGCTGATGGTCTGAAAATGAATTACAGCAAAATATACGCAAAGCTAATGGCATTATTTGCCCAGAGGGTTTAAACATTCCATAAACTGACTGATGCATAAATAAGCATTGGAAATAACCCCTTTTGTGGGGTCTGCAAATTAACAAAAAATCTGGAATGCGTACAGTCACCCTCCTCAAGTTTCCTGAGTAATTCCTGGCCTGACCTACATTTATAGCATGCATGTCTATAGAGCAGCAAGCCCACACCAGTTAGACAAGCCCAGTGCAACCCTTCAGCCAAAGACCTCCCTTGAAACCCCCAGAGACCTGGCCATAGGCCAGGCTGTCCAGGAAATTCAAACCATTTGTGAGTGGAGAATGAGCATTTGCCTGTGTGTGTTAGCAAGAGATAGAAAACTTCTCTATGACTGACATTACTTGAAAAAAAAAACCCCAAATACAAAAAACCAAACAACATAATGAACACTGCTATAGCCTTTGTTGGAAGTTTTTTCAGAGACTGAATGTTTTTAAATGTCTGGGGGCAAAGTAGTGCAGACAAATGAGAAGCTAAAGTGAATCATATGTTAACAATTAAAAGCATGGGAGGACACTCAATCTGGAAGCAATGTCAGAAAACAGAGGGTGAGGGAAGATGAGAGAATAATGGAAGCTCCACCATAAACTTGGACCGACTGACCTACTTACTGAGTATTTATCTAGTAGGGCAGCGGTTCCCCTTTCTCTTTCTGCACACCATGTGAACAGTCATGCAAAACATTCACAACAGCAGTCACAGCCAGAGCTTCTGGCCTTGAGTGTGCAGCACCCCAACCCACACAAATACCAAACAACTGTACTAATGATAGCATATCCACTGTAGACACACAACCACACTAACAACCAACTTGAAATCAATGACCAAACTAGCTTAAAAACTGCAACCCCCATCAAGAGGACATTCATTGGCTTACCATCTTCTTTAACTTCAGCCAAGAAAAAATTTGAGGAACTAAGAGTGTTGATTTTTAGAGGCACATATTAACACAGTGCTATAATTTATGAAACACATATTTTTTAAGAAACCTATTAATGGCTGCAGGTTTGTCCTACATGGTGTAAAAAACCAAGACATTAACAGATTTAGATCACAGAAGGAAACCTGAAACTGCAGATGAGTTGATGACAAAATGTAAAGTAATGTTAGCACGTTAAGTGTGATTTGCTATATCAGAGGTGTTTTAAGGACAGTTTTTTTAAAACTGTGTGAGAAAAAGAAGTAGTTTGCTCCTCAGTGATCTACACAAAAATGAAAAAAAATATCTCACTTGCACTCCAAAACTCTACTCCTCTAACATTTTTTACATGAATTACTCGGCACAAGACAGAATAACTAATTGCATAGCTCTGTCACCACCTAAGAGCATGCACGATCCAGGGCCTGTGGAAAGCCTCCAGGCATTTACAGTCTTCAATCATAAGAAACACATCACAACTCCTTTGACTGTCACTTGAAATAGTTCTTTGGCCTGTGCCACTTCCTGCTCTTCCTTTCACTGAGAGCAGCTCCTGATGGTTTATGGTACATCCATGAACCATCTGAAAATCCATTACTTACAAAACAATTTGGCAGGGGGGCGGGGGGTTAGTAACAGGAAGCTCTTGAAAAACACAAATGCCTCATCTAAAGCAAGTGTTTAGTTTGTTCCTTCCGGGCAACTGTAGAAACACAGTGTTGTTGCATGGCAGAGAACTTCTTTTGGTGTAGATATAACAGGCTCATTTTAAGGTGATTAAAAAAAAAATTATTTTCAGGTGGATATACGCTAATGAAACAATCATAAATATTATACGTATTTCTTCCACATTCTGCAGTAGATCCTCACTGAAATGTCAAGTGAGAGTGTGAGAATGATCTAGAAATATATTTCTTTCAAATCAAACAAGTCCACACTTTGTTTCTGACCATCTCGGCAGAGTCAGCACAGAACAAATCGCGTTCCATTGCTTCAGTTCAGTCAGTAGCATGCCCTTAGACAAGCCAAAGTAAAGGCAGTATGAGTTAAAGTTCATATTATTTTGTTTAACTGATACATTTGTCAGTCTAAAAATCAATCAAATGGAAATTCCATCTAAACATTCTAAAATAATTGTTAAGTGTTGAATATGACGCAGCTACTATCTCTGTTAGAGCTCTATACCTCGCATATTTTGATTTAATGATGCAGAATTTTTTCTCAGGCAAAAAACAAAAACTTGACTTAACTGGCTAGATTGAGGCAACAACTCGGACTGGTCAATAAAACACTGACAGGTCAATACAGGATGGAACAAGTGCATAGAGGGCAATAGTTTAAATATGTTTTAAATCAAATTTCTTCAAACAATTGTAATAACATTACCATCTTTAAAAAATAAATGATCTTTAAAACAGTAGACTACAAAAAAAGACCAACCTAAAATGGATTACTAAAGTTTTAGTTTTACCTATCTCTAGGGCTGTCTGAAGAAATGCATTACAGTGAAACACAGTTAATCGAGATGAAAATCATCTGAATTCTGATATCACTTTCAATCATAAATAACAAACCCTCATTCTCTCTACTATAAATACTACAATTCAATACAACTGACTTCATGGCCTGAGACATTTCAACCAACGTCGATCACATCTCATGTCTGTAAACTAGAATGTCACCAATGGAGAGCAGAAAATTGTGCTTCTAGGCAAAGGCCATCATAAATAACCAAACAACCCTAAAAATAGGCTGACTGGAAAAACACTATGATCATGCCAAGGGCTGGCACTGTCAGGTGCCTGCTCTGTGGTTGACACTGAGGGCTAAAGGATGCCCTCTGGGTACCATTGGTTGAGATCTGGGTAATGGCTTGCAGGACTGAAAACCCAGATGTCATGTTAAACAGTACACTCTATGGACAGAAATTTTTGCTGTCCGTATGAAACTGTAACACATGCCGATGAGATCAAAAATCTCAAAGGTTACTTTCATTTTAACTGTCAGCAACAGACAAGATAACAGAGCCAGCCTATGTCATACTGCCAATATAACTAGTCTTGTCACATATTTTGTTTCTGAAGGCAAGTTTCTACTAACCTTTTGTTTTTTAATCTGGAATTAGCCGGTATACATGCAAAACCACATGTAATGTAAACATATATTTAAAGTATGTATGTATACTCACACTGTATTCTATTTAATGTTGAGCCACTTTTAATAACTAATGGAAAACTGTAATGCACATATTGGT
>JAQNCA010000028.1:11197769-11210683 GCA_029783725.1 Acanthurus tractus
CCCCCCCCCCCCCCCCCCCCCCCCCCCCCCCCCCCCCCCCCCCCCCCCCGCCGGCGCGTCGCTCCTTGTGTGTGTGTCTGTGTGTGTGTGTGTGTGTGTGTGTGTTTGTGTGTGATGGCGTCTGTTTTGAAGAAAGAACAAGGGCTCCAATAAAGAAAAAGGGGGTGCTTTGTGATGGGTGAGGCTGGTGTTTTTTATTGACCGCGTCTCTAAACTCTCTCCTTCTTCCTTCTCATCCTTTTCTCTCTTGTCTCTCCACTCCCCCTGACCCCCCCTCCCCAGCTTCGCCGCTCGGTGATAGATTGAGTTATACTGCTCCCTCGGTGACAGACATTCCCTCACGTTTCCACGGCAATCAGGTCAGAGGTGGACACTCGTTATTGGCTGTTGTCTGTAATCATCACGAGCGTGCTGTGCGCTTGTTGCCCCCACCCCACCCCTCCTTCTTCTCCTCCCCTCCCCCTCCTTCCCCTCTCTTGACCTCCATGACCCAGCTTTGTGCAGCAGAGCGTGACCTCTGGGGGCCAAAGGGCCCGGACTGTCTCGACCCGGAGGTCAGGGGTGTTTACAGAGTGCTGGCGTTTGTGTTGGGGTGTGTCTGTGTCTGTGTGTGTGTGTGAGTGTGTTAACAGCTTGGACCGATCATACAGAGAAGGAGACAAATAATGGTTTTGGTCTGATTCAGACCCATCCACAAGAAACTGACAGTGAAAACTTCTTTTTTTTCTGACACCCATGACACCCACAACACACACACACACACACACACAGCTCTTCCTCTGCTTCACCCCCCCCCGCCCCATCACCACCTCTCCATCCTCTTTGCTGTTTCCTCACCATTCTTTATCTCTTCTCTCCAGTCTGCTCCCACTGTCAGTTTGTGGTTGGCTGATGTTTCACAGCTTCTCCCACAGCTGTTGATCAGTCTGTGTGTGTGTGAGCGTGCATGTACGTGCACGAGTGCGGCTGTGCACGCCTGTACGCACGCTTAATGAGAGTCCTTATGTGTGTCCTCACATTTGTTTATGAGTTTTAAAAGTGTTTGTATCCGTGTGTCGGTGTGTGTGTGTTTGCTCTGAACACAGTGTGTCCTACAACAGTCTCTCTTCATTGATTCAGCAGTGACAGACGAGGTTATAGATAGCACTTTGAGACCCTCAGGATCAATCTTATCACCGGCACCCTTCCTCCTCACAGCTCACAGAGAAGAGAGGTAAAGGAAAAGAAGAGACAACATGTAAAAAGAGTGAGATTAAAAAAAGAAAACATCAGAGTATATGAAAAGAGAGGAAAATGGGGGGAAAAAAAGAGGTGAAATAGCCGTGAAAGAGTCCACTTTGAAAAACATACCTGTGTCCGTCTGCGTTCTTACACTCGAATGTGTCTTCACATGCAACAAAACTGTGTGTATGCACCATATGTGTGAGAGGGGAAGTGACAGAGAGAAATGAGGGCTACTGTGGGGAGATGGAGACAGTGATAGAGCGGCCAGGTTCCTCCTGGCTGCCACGGACACACAGAGGAACCACGAGGGGTGAAGAGAGGCTCCAAATCTGCACCGCTGACATTAAACCACCAACGGGCAGAAAACCACAGAAGTACCTCAAATAATTGCTCCTAATGGCATATCATTCCCCTGTGATGCGGCTCGGTTTGATGCTCTATGTGAGTGTGTGTTTTACTGTGTGTGTGTGTGTGTGTGGGCAGTGTTTTTATTTTTTTTTTTCTTTTTTGTCTCCCGCTTTGTCGTGGCTGTGATAGAATTGGGTCTCAGTGACAGTAGATGGGACGTTGGTTCGCCTAGAGTGGACAGTAATTGATGGAAAGCCAGGCTAACGTGATGTGTCAGACATATGAGGCCTGTCTAATCAATGGGAGCATGTGACCATTTTTGGGGGGCTATATGTGTGTATGTGTGTGTGTGTGTGTGTGTGTGTGGATGATACAGTTATGCTGGTCACATCATGGTATGCAGCAGCGTAACTGCGATCCAAAGCAGACACACAAGACTGTTGATTTTTAGGACTGGAGGCAGAAAAGGAGGAGAGGAGGAAAGAAAGGAGGAGAGGAGGAGATCTGAATGAAGCAGATGCTTAAGGGCAGGTTTTTAACCCCCCCTCCCCACCACCTCCCCTCCCTGCTCCTCACACTCACACACACACTCACACGCACACACACACACACACACGTCTTCCTCCCCTCCGCTCTCTCTTCCTCTCTCTCCCATGATGAATCAGCTGTCACTCAGGCACCAGTCCAATCTTCTGATAATGAGAACTGCATCAACACCCTCTCGCCTCTCTTCCTCCCTCTTTCTCTCAATCTCTTTTTACTCTCTCTCACATATACACACACACATGCCAACTAAATCATCCTTCCTCCTCTCTTCATATTTCACACACACACACATACACAGACACACACACACAGACACACGTGCGCGTCACACTCACATAAACTCATTCATCTCTCCTTCACTCATCCGTCTTATGATTCTCCTCCCCCTTCTTTTCCTTCCTCCTTCCCTCTTTTTCTCTCCCTGCTACCCTCCCTCCTTCCCTCCCACCCTCCCTCCTCCTCCTCCTCCTCCTCCTTCTCCTCCTCCTCCTCCTCCTCCTCTGGGCTTGCTGAGCTGAGCAGTCAGTGGTGGGACCGAGGCAAAGGAGGGAGGATAAAGCAAGAATAGTGGCAGAAAAGAGAACAGAGGCGCAGAAAAACAGATCATTATACAGCAAACGAGCAAGAGGCCGCTGAATGAATAACAAGGAAGGGATTACAAAGCGCAGGACTAAAAAAAGGAGAACACTCTCTCTCCCTCTACTCTCTCTGTCTCCCTCCCCCCCTCCCTCCCTCCCTCCCCCCCTCTTTCTGTCCTTCCTGTCACCCTCCCAGCTCTCTCAGAGGCTCTCCCTCCCAGGCGATCTCCTCAGTGAAAGATGGCATGAGCACACTGTCACCCATCCTCAGCTTGTGGAGCATTTTGTTCGCCTCATTTTCTCTCTCCTTCTGTCACTCTCTCTCCCTCTCTGTGTCTTCCTCCTCTCTGTTTTTTTTTGCTCTGATCCCTCCACCTCTTTGCTCCACGCGGGTGCCGTCCAAAGGGAGAAGAGGAGGGGAGGGAGGTAGACTGAGGCAGACCTCTCCCCCTCCTCCCATCTCGCACCCGCAGGGCCCAGAGAGTGAGAGAGTGAGAGAGAGAGTGAGTGAGTGAGAGAGAGAGAGTGGGAGCAGGGAGCCGTCTGATGACTTACACCAACAACGAGCTCCTTAACCCGGCCGACCACAGCCTGACCCCCCCCTGCCTGCCCCCTCCCAGCCTCCTGTAACCCAGACTCTTCTACTCAGAGTCGGCGGAGGAGAGATTCAGGATCATGTTTGGATTAAAGACTCCTCACTTCTACCTCCCAGGTAAGAGCTTTTCTTTTTCAATTTTTCTGTGGACTTCTCTGTGCTGGTATTCCTTTTGCTCTTAAAGCTGTTTTAAACTGGTCACATGGCTGCAGAGAGTGAATTTCCCTTTCGTTCAATCACTCTTTCATGGCATAATTAAGAGCTTGAGTGATGTCACATTGATTTACTGTCTGCTGTTAGGTGAGGAGGGATATCCAGTGTCTTAGAAATAACCACAGACACTGTAGCCACTGTCTTTAATTCTATTTTTGTTATTAAATTTAGAAATTTTAATCACTTTTAAAACGGACTCAATGCAAAGCTTTTGCTTACAGCATTGGATCCAAAGACATATTGCCTTTAGTTGTGTTTGTTCTATTTGTTTTAACAGGACTGTTATATCTTCAGTTTGGATATTTTCTTATATATATCTATTTGTTTTACACTTTTGTTTGTTTTAATGTAATTTTTTACATTTAGTTTTCTTGATTTTGCTGTATGTTGTGGATATGAATCTTTTGTTATTTTCTGGCTTGACAGAATGAATGAAACATTCAAAGTTGACAAAAATTGACTAAGCTCAATATATCACTATTTGGGGATTTTTTTATACGTTTGTTTCCTGTGTCTCAGATGTGGATATTTGCTGGTTTTCTGAGTCTCCTGATATAAAGCTGAATATTTCTGAAAACTCTGATAAGGTCTGACAAAACAGTCTGACAGTCTCAATCTGAATACGTCATTTGGAGCTCTGAGAGATTGTAATCAGAATTTTTTCACCTGTTTTCTGATATTTTATAGTACAAAGGATAGTTCAATTGGTCAGAAAAATAATAGATCTTTTAATAAATTATTTAAAAAAGCTAGTTGTTCCCCCTAAAATATAAGATAATTGTAGATTTTCTAGATTGGAGGCTGGTGAGTAACTCTCCTTTACATGGGATCTCCTGTGGCTTGTAAGCCAAACAGTCTGGATGTAGATTGTCTGTAGTCTGTCAGACAGCTGTGTGATATACAAGTGAGTGCAGCCAGTGTCAGTGCGGAGACAGGTGTGAAGTCACCTGAGAAAGGTGCTTAAACATGCCCGGTGGCAGGATGACAGAACGACACGGATAAGAGAAAGGAGGAGGGAGAGGGAGGTCATTGAAAAGGCAGTGGAAGGAAGAGAATAAAAAATGACAAGTTCGGGAGGAAAGGAAGGAAATATAAACTGGGATTTTGATCTTTTCAGCAGGAAAGGAAACGATATGAATGATAATGTCAGAAACACAAGACTGGCTTGAAGGCCGACCTTCCGGATGTGTCTCTCTGATCTCTGACCCTGAGGTGTCTGGGCCAGACTGTGGTCAATGATTAAACTCTGCTGTGGTAAAAGGTGAAAAGTGGGGGAGGGAGCGAGAGGTGGGAGGGGGGTTGTTGGGGGGGGTGGAGGATTACAGGGTGGAGGGCAGATTAAACAATGTTCTTTGCCTTGTGAATCTTTCATGCTGGTTTTTGAATTATACATCTTCTTTCATAAATGATTGAATCAGAGTGATTATGTGGTGCTTTGTCATTGTTTGTATATTTGTGTATGTGTGTGTGTGTGTGTGTGTGTGTGTGTGTGTGTGTGTGAGTTTCTATATCGCAAGAGAGTCGATTGAAAGGGGAAGAAGAAGAAAATCTCTCCAGGAAGCAACATCCCTCCCTCTCCTCCCTCCCCCCTCTTCACTCTTGCTTTCATCCTCTTTTTTTTTCAGTTTCCTGGGTCTCACTTAATGTGTGTGTGGTGTGTGTGTGTGTGTGCTTTTGAACGTCAGTGTGCGTGAGTGTGTGTGAACATGACTGTGTTTTTATGCATCTGTTTGCTCTGTTTATGTTTATGGAGGTGTGCAAGTGTGTGTGTGCGCGTGTGTGTATGGGTGAGTGTGTGTGTTCTCATCATTCACACACACTGGTAGATGCCCCAGCCCCCCCTCGGTCCTAACTGCCGTTGCTGTGGAGACAGTGTCAGCCACATGCTCGCTCCTCAATGATCATTTGACAATGTAGGGGGTGAGGAGTAAAGGACATGTGTGTGTGTGTGTGTGTGTGTGCAGTGTGGAGCGATTACTGTGTGATTAGTCAGGGTATAGAGAGGAGCGGAGTAAGGATGAGACAGGAATGGAGATTAGAGGCAACAATGGAAAATCAGGTTAATGATACTTGTTATCTGCAGGAAAATCTTTCATAAAACCATCAACGGAAAAAAGAAGAAAAAAGTGTGAGATAGGAGACATGACAGAAGTGGAGGATGTGTGTGTGCGTTTGTGTGTGGGTGTGTGTGTGTATGTACTACATTTAAGCGTTGTTACCCAGAGCACACCATGACCTTAACATGGTATCATAAGGAAAAGAAAGTGGCATTTTGCTATCTCCCACTCTCCAGACCCCCTGGTGATATCCGCCACACACATTACAGCAGCGCGCTGCTTTCCCTCAGCGGCTTGTCAGTTGATCGCTATTCAAATATCTTTTCAAAAATTGTATGTTTTGAAATCAGAATACATTCCCAGGAGATGCTGCATCAAGGCTGCTGGGAGTGTTGCAAGTCAGGAAATAAACAAAACCGTTTTTTGCTGCGTTTAAAGGAAAAGGTTGGCAATTTTCTGTCATTTCATTCTTGTCAACAAATCCAGCAAAAGACCAAAACCAGTGTTAGTTTGTCTTTCAATACCTTTTCACTCTTTTAACCTGTCTGTGACCACTGGGGACATAAATCATTAAAAAGGGATTACAAATATTTACCTTTTGGACCAACATAAGTAATTTACTCGGTGCTGTAGTGTTGAACCAAAATTGTTCAAAAAGAAGTCAGTAGTATATTCTTGAGGCTGTTTATCAGCTAATTAGCTGCCAGTTAATATGCATTTTTTAAAGATTATTTACAGCAAAAAGCCTTTTTTTAACAACAGTAGAGCTAATCACACAAAAATGAAGACATATTAGGCCTGAATTACAGAGAAAAAAAAAGCTTCGTAGGATCAATTAATTGTTGGCTCTGGTCTTTTCACAGGATTTGACACAGAGGGAAAAAAAAAGATATAGTTATACTTTTATACTGTATGCAAAAACCCAGCAGACTTAGATAACCCAGATAATTCAACTCCAGCTCTCACAATGTCAGCAGGTCAAACGCAGCTCAAATGTCTGCATAACGAACGGACACACACTCAGTGACATTTTTGTTTCTGTCCATGTATGCATTCACTCACATGCGCACTCACATTATCCGGGGCGAGTCAATAGGGTGAGAAAGCCAGGTTGTTGATGTGTGTGTTAGCCTGCCATGTTTATTGGCTGCTGTGGTATTTTCGGGGGTTGGGGAGCTCTGTTCGACTTGACCTCTGCATTGATTTCCATGATATGTGTAAGGGCTACAAGGACACTGTGGTTTGTGATTTATGGCAGATGTCACATGAAGGTATACACACACACACGCACACACACACGCACACACACACACACACACAACACAAACACACACAAAGTTCTCACTCAGCCTCAGGCTCCCGGACTGCGAGTGCAGCATTTGATAACTTCACTCTACAAATTTCACTGCATTGCATAGCAGCAGCAGTTTCACACATACAAATAAATACTCATTTCTCAGACTGCAGAAGAGTAATGACTCTAATAGACAAAATGCAAAACGCTTGTGAGGATTGTGGCGAGAGTGATTGTCCTTCTGTGTAGAGTTTAGAGGAGCAGAAAATAATTCATTAAAAACAAATCAACTTTTGCTTAAGTTTGGAGCAAACTGCTGCTTGCGGCTACTGACAGATCTTGATAGAGGATGCCACAGTGGTGAAAAAGTACCCCTTGATGTGACTCTCTTGCATCCCAGCTTCTTTTTCTTGCCTGCTTCCTTCTCCTTTGGTTTCCATTGAACCTTGGTTGTGATGCCAGGTGGGCTCTGTCTTGTACGCATGGCTCTGCGCTATGGTGGAGCCAGAATTCACTCTCTGTTTTTGAATCTTTATTTTAAGTAGGACACAAGGTGTTGTGGGTATATACCTTCTTAGTGGGCGGAGAGGCTGCTGGCACACACACACACACATTCACGTGTTTGGCCATATTTCCTGTATGAATGTGGAGAGAGTCTTTGTGTGTTCAGGCAGGAGGCTGGGATGGGTGCTGCCTCAAAGGAAGCTGCTGTCAGGCTCTCTTGTGCTGTTAATTGTGTGTGTACATGTGTGTGTGTCTGCATCTTGTGTGCAACTATATGCATGTCTGTGCTCCGTAGCGTGTGCTGATGAAAACAGGGTCGCGATGCTCCACCTCAAGGGCACCGTTATTAATGAGATGAATAAAAGACCATGACAACAGCTTGATAACACAGAGGAGATAAAACATGCACACACACACACAAACATTATGTGGGAGCTGGGCGACTTTCTCTTGCCAAGAAAAAAAAAAAACAACATACAAGAATAAAGTGCAAAACAACCATAATCTATTTTTTATGATTTCTACCCTCCAGAGATGGTGAAAATAAACCCGGAGAAGGGGTGTAAAAGAAAAGAAATGAATAAAACAACATGTTTGGTAATGTCTCAACCAGAAAACAAACAAGTGAGCAAGGAAGCAAGCTGCCCTAATTGGTCAAAGAGCTGGTGTCACTAATGAGCTCTTAATTAACAGAGGATTCACTTAAAGCACATGTACACCCAGAAACACACACAGCAACACACACGGCAACACACACGGCAACATGCATGCACGCATACTCACGAGCACATACGTTCATACAGACAAACATGCCTACTCTGTGATGTTTACATTCATTTAGAACAAGCCAAAGGCTTTGATGTGAGATCTCACATGCAAGCACACAACCACACAAACTATACACACCCACAAATACACACACACACACATTCACACAGACACACACATGTATACACACATGCAGCCTGCCTGCTCACTGAACTGGGGTGATTGGGATAAATGCCAGCAGATTTTGACCCGAGGTGATAACGACAACTCCTGGAAGCTCACACACACATACACATACATACACACACAACATGCACATGCTCAAAGAACACGCACACACCAACACGCAGAGTAAAAGTGTAATAAGCAGCGCAGTGTATGATAACGAGCAGATGGCAGGAGGATTAGCCAAATGAAAATACAGCAGCTAAAATTTGCTGCCATTAATATCTTTTACAGGGAGGTGGACTCCTTAACACACACACATAACACACACACAAGCAGCACACACAAACACATACACATTTACACGGCTCAGTTAAACAAGGAAAAGAGAGAGAAAGAGATACTCAGATAGTCGTTCCTCTGCCCCCGCTGTTCCTGCACCATCTGCATGTTCATGAACCATGTCAAAACATAATTGATTGAATGTGTCAGTGTGTATATCTGTGTGCACTTGCATTGTGTGTGCATGTGTGTAGTTTGTGCATTTGTGTGTATGTGTGTGTGTGTGTGTGTGTGTGTGTAGGGAGGGCCTCTACAGAGAGCAGGTTAACAGCAGTTAGATGGCCGTTATAGTCTAACAGGGCATGTGTGCTTCGTAATGCAGATGTGAGTCTGCACTTGCCCCTTTTGAGGGGTAGAGGTGCCACAGCACTCCAGGAGGGAGGGATGTGGTCTTCTTTCATGTACACACACACACACACACACACAGAAAAAAAGGATGTGGCTTCACTGAAGAGCCTGTTGATTACGGGCACGGCTCAGTCTGCCACCTGGCTGCATCCACCATGTTAGCAGGTTCTCAGTGAACTCGCATGTGTGACCACACACACATACATGAATATACACACATACACACAAACAAAAACACACACAGAGAGGGTCTCTCTTCTTTGTGTATCTAATCCTGTCTCAGCAGCAGTCAGTAATTTCTGTTCTTAAAATAAACAGGTGCCACATGTAGTTTGACTATAAATTTTCACCAAAATCTTAAAAAGATACAAAATTAAAAAACCTGCATTTTGTTACTTACATTGTCTAGTGTTTTCTAGACATGCAGATATTTTTTAGTTTCTTCATTGATATGTTTTTAGATTTCCTTTCCAGATATTTCATTTTTTAACCTCCTTACAACAGAGCATGATTTGTTGTTGGTTCTCACACTGCAAAGAAATTACACTTATAAGGCTCAGCTACAAGATCCAAAACATCACAACACCATCAGGGAGGAGACTAGCAAAAATAGTTTCAGTCTGTGTCAGTAAAGTAAAGCCAGTGCTTAAATCATAAATTTTAGTACGATACCAATACCTAACCTAACCTTTAAGGCTCAGTGTGTTGGATCTAAAAGGCTTTCTTTATCTATTTAAGAGCATCTTTTTGAGTTTGAGCTGTGTTCAGTGTTAAAGTATGTGTTCAAGGTTGTATTGTCACCTGAAATAAGAATTGTTGAGTTTTCATTACTTTCAAATGTGTTTTATATTTACAGAGGGAGCCAGTCCTCTTTTATGAATCAACCTTGTGACATCACTGTTTCTGCAGCGGTCCAGATCAGAAAAAAACAAGAACTTGAGTGAACTGACCCTTTAATTCTCATAAAAATTGAATCATTTAACTCTGATCCTATAAAGCCAATCACAGCACACAGCTTATAAAAGTGCATCTGTTTTGTGGACAGCAAGTGGCACAAATAAAAAATACCATATAATCAACAAATCCAGAATATTTTCCCACATTGTGTCTCACACACACTTGACACACAAACATTAACGGCGCGCACACACACGGTTACAGGGCACGTGTTTCTTCATGTGTGATCTTTCGCCACCTTGTTCTGCTTCTGACTCTATTTGCATAATCTGCATAATGATGTCGGCTTTAATTGCCCACGCCCAGGTAAGGGATCATGTGGTTAAGTGGGAGATCATAATTATGTAAATAATTGGCCTGACCACAGCAAGCTGCTACTCTCTGCCACCCATCTGGAGACAGGAGACAGACATGGAGAGGAAGAGCAGAAATATGACACAGAGAGAGAATGAGAGAGAGAGAGAGGATGCAAGAGAAAGAAGTGAGAAAAAGAGTGGAAAGAGAAGGATCAGAGAGGAGGGTTGAGAAGGAAAAGGGGATGAACAAATGAGGAGAGTTTGTGAGGAGGGTGGAGGGAGGAATGTCAGGGGAGTGATGGCTGAGGGGAGAAAAGAGGAGAATCAGAGAAAAAGAGGAAACATAAAGAGCAGAAAGGATTGTGGAGTGGAAACGTGTGAATGTCTGTGTTTTATCTGTTAAAGAGTTTGCTGATCTCGGTCTTTGTGGTTTCAATGTCATATTTGATTAGTTACCTTTTGTGGTTTGTACCAATGAGAAAACTGCATCTTCAGCCGCAGAATGCAACAAACACACTCACACACGGAGCGACTTCATGCACATAAAAACACAGCTCAGTGTCGGAAATAAGGCTGTGATATTCTGTGTCTCTTTCATGTCAGTGTTCGTGTGTTACATGAAACAACGAGCTGATTGTTCTAACAAGTATTGCCTCTGGAAGCTTGATTTAGCTTTCCCTTGTTGTCCATAATCGTGTTCCTCAATGTACATGAGTGCTGTAAGTTTATTCTGAGTTGATCGCATATACATCCTGCTGTGAACACTCACTGAAGCACGAAAATATGCATCAATCTGCATTTAAAAATAAACCAAAGTACATCATTTATTTCTGTTTGAGTTACACTCGCTCTAGTGTCCAGCTGTTTGAACAAATTACTTGATCGTATTTGAAATGCAACTCTTTGTTTGTGACCCACTTCGAAAGGTTTCAGATCTTCAGTGTGCTGTGGGCTCAAGGCACAGACGGACGAGGGTTCATGGTCTTGAGAGACAGACTGATGTTGTGCATGGTCTCTTTATAGGAGTCATGGGCATTCAGGAACACACAGAATAATGCCAGGCCTGTCTTAGGGGCAGTGGTGGTCGGACTAAAGGTCAGACAGGCAGAAGGTTACTTGTTTGATTCACAGACTGCTGAACTCGTTTCCTCCGCTGAGATGCAGGTGAGCAAAGCCCTTAACCTGGCTGCACGGTGGCCATCAGATCTTAGCGTCTCAACAAAAAACAACCCAAAAAAAGGGTTTCACTTTTCAAATATAGGAAGGTTTAAATTTTTATTTGTTCTTAAAGAAATTACAATTAATTTAAATGTCTATTCCAACTAAACCTGTAAATATATATATATAGTTACAACGGCACAGAAAACATTCAAAAATGAATGAAAAAAAAGTAGTAAACATAAAATCTGACTCCTTAAAGTAGATCTTGTGATCAAAAGCCCCAACAGCTGCGAAATGAACTGAGAGCTGAGACTGTTTTGCCCAAAGCCGTTTCTGAGTTTAAAAAACCTGTAAACTTTCAGTTTACACATACAAATTTCATGACAGCTGAAAAAACTCAAGCACCACGAATGTAAAACCCTTAATTCAACAACATGTATCCTTAAGTGTCATCATTTATTTCACCTGTAATTAATCCGATCCCTAAAGTCCGAATGTCCCCTCATAGTCATCAGATCCTGCAGTATGTCTTTATTTTAGAGGATTACAGCTGAACAGAAATGCACACATGCACACGCAAGAACACACAAGAACACAGACGCACACACACGCCTGCCACTGTATCCGCTGCACAGATGGTAAAGGCAGCAGCCCCTTCACACAGACAAAGGGAAGGTAATTCTCTCTGCAGGACACGAACAGAGCTGGAGCTGGAAAAGAGCAGCACACATCAACACTCCCCTCCCTGTTTCCTCGTCTCAGCCCCAGGCCAACAAACATCACAGGAGTAAACTGACAATGTGCAAGTGTGTTTTTGTGTGTGCATAAAATGCAAGTGTGTGTGTGTGTGTGTGTGCGCGCGTGTGTGCGTGTGTGTGCATGCTGCTGAAATAGGCTTGAGAAGGGGAGACAGGAAAAATAAGAGAAGAGGGAAGAGAGGGGGAAAATGAGAGAGAGATAAAATGAAAAAGAGAGGGAGAGTGTAGAGAGGGAGGAGGTAATAAACAGGATTAGTGCTTATCTTAACAGCACTGTGCGAGTGTGTGTGTGCGCATGTGTGTGTTTTGCCTGAGGACAGAGTGACTGACTCCAGCATTACCTTTGCCAATGTGTCTCCATCCCCAGGTATCTCTCTTCTCTCTAGACTCCCTCTGCTTTGTGTATGCTGGTACACAATGTACCCTATATGTGTGTGTGTGAGTGTGTGTGTGTCTGTGTGTGTGTGGGCATGCACTCGCCTATATTAAAACCACACTTAGTCTGACTATAGTCTATGTACTTTGAGGGTGTGAGTTTATGTGTGTGCAGAGGGGAAAGTAAATACATTACTGTGTGCGTGCCTGCGTGTGTGTATGTGAGTATATGTGTATGTGTATGTGTGTGTGCACGTGCCCGAGGATAAAGAGTGTACTCAACTCCTTGTTGCCTCTGCAGTTTGTCTTCACTGTCTGAATTGCCAACAAATCTGGCTACTGAGTACTTGTATGCACATGTACTTGTGTGTGTGTGTGTGTGTGT
>JAQNCA010000028.1:11243725-11255142 GCA_029783725.1 Acanthurus tractus
TAAGCTGTTGATGTTTAAGGCAAATTTACTTTGTGTTCATTCATATTAATTATTTCAGAGAAATCTTTTGATTTATAATGGTACTAATTTTATGTCATTTAAAATAACGTCTGTACAAACAGTTTTTCTAGTTTTATTTGTTTAGAATGTGTGATTCTGTGAGAAGGATTTTATCAGTGAATTAGAGCTGCAGCAGTTATTAGTTGTTAAAACAGTGACACATTGTACTGCACATCTACACTTCCACCGACGGCATGGTTTTTAATTAATGTGCTGAACCGACAGACATGGGGAGAAAAATAAAAGATTTAACAGGAAAAATATATTTTTAGCACTTGTGTCAAAACAAGCTTCTCATTTCAACCACTGGAGGGCAAACAGGGTCGGTTGAGGTGAGATACAATACAGCTTCAGCACACTGGCGCTAAAATGTTGACTAGTATGAACTGTAACCATAATAATAATATTGATCAAGATGCCCATGATCTAAAGTAGAGGGAGATAAGATATACAGCTATTGTTACAAATAAGTGCACTTTAGTTCTATACGTGATTGTGTAAAAAGTTTAAAATGACTAACATTTAACATATATTTTTTTTCCTCATCATTCACATTCTGTGTACATAATTACATCACAGAAATCTGTTTGCTTCTAACCTCATTTATTATTTACCTTTGTTATCCTTGTTCATTTCATATCATCTGATTTGTGTTGTTTTAGATCTGGTTTTGTGTTGCTGAGTATTATTTATTTGTTTTTGCAGGAGTTCACGAAAGCCTTCTACCTTAAGACCAATGACCAGATGCTGGTGGTCTACTTGGCCTCACTCATACGCTCTGTGGTGGCTCTTCACAACCTGATCAACAACAAGATT
The DNA here is from genome assembly GCA_029783725.1 of Acanthurus tractus. NCBI lineage: Eukaryota > Metazoa > Chordata > Actinopteri > Acanthuriformes > Acanthuridae > Acanthurus > Acanthurus tractus. The sequence goes on from JAQNCA010000028.1 coordinate 11,244,602, forward strand.
TCTAATCGGGACGCAGAGAAAAAGGAGGGACAGGAGAAGGAGGAAGGCAAGAAAGAGAAAAAAGATGAAAAAGAGAAAAAGGATGAAAAGGACAAAGACAAGGAGAAGGAGAAAGCAGATGGTGCCAAGAAAGATGAGAAGAAGAAGAAATGAGCACTCTTTTTTTTAAGGTTTTCTCTCAAATCACACCATCTTCATCTGAATGGTGCTCCACTTTCTGCCCACAGCCACAGCTCTGTATGTGGGTCTTGGGCTAAAAGTAGGACTCTATATGGGGAGTGGTGTCATTTGAGATTTGACCTCACCGTCACATGTGACACTCAAAAAGACTGTTGTTATCGCACACAGATGATGATGATTATATTTGCGTCTTTGGTCTTCAGAACTTTGAAACATCCTCCAGGTATGGTACAACACCTGGTGTTGCATTTTTGTAATATGGAATTTTTTTGTTTCTGTATAACTCATTAAATTGGGATCATATTAAAATGTGGTTGGTTTTGCAGTTTTTTGTGTTCCTATTTTATCTTTCTGAGTTGAAAAACAGCTGGTAAATTGTTGCATAATAGACATGCTTGCAGGCAGAAGATAATGTTGCTTTTGAGAGCACTGTTGTTAAACATGGTGTTGCGGTGAGTGTGAACTTCAGTGAACTCACACATACAATGTGTGTTCTGCCTTTTTTTGTGTGTAAGTATTCAGAAAACTGCAGTATAAACCAGCATTGCTCAACTTTACAAAATATACACAGAAATGGAAATAAGGATGAGTGATGTTGCTAAGAATGTGCTTTTAGAGGGACCCTACTAAAGTGATACAACATGAACACTAAAAAACTCAAACAATTTAAATTGATACCATACACACTGAAAATGAAACATATAAAATATGCAATAGCTCTTGAAATGGATGATATGCACAAGTCAAAACCTCATCAAATGTGCATGCATGTGCATGGTGCGCAGGTCTGCCAAAGCAAGTAGTTAAAATTTCATGGCAACAGGGCAGTGCCCATCTGCACATAAAGATGCTGTGCAATGATAAAAAACCGCACCTAAACTGACACTGAGGGTGGGGGCACGCTCTTAATAATTTAGAAAATGAAGAGGGACGGCAAGTGATTTGGATGTAAAAAATTTAATAGGTTGGGCTGTAAAAAATGAGATTTTGCTCAATGGGGTAATCTCAGTAAGTTTCTCTGGATTCCAGGGCTAAACACAATTTAAATTCAATCTCCATGTCTATTAAAAGCACAGTTATTTATCCAGCACGGAAATGCAATATAGCCACCACACACAGGGAGCGGTAGTGTTTTTTAGTGAGGGCCAGTCCAACTGTCGTCCGTTATTTTTAAAACTGCGTTATCCGCAGCTTTCAGTCGCAGTACGCAGCCCACGTCGCAGCCGCAGTTACCAAAAGCTTCAGTGACAGTAGTAGTAGTAACAACCAGAATAGCGCATTTTAAGCTCAGGTTGTGTCGGGCGAGTCAGATTATTTCGGAGGTAAACTGGATTCTGACGTAAAGGGCTTAAACCCGGCCGGCGGAGCATCGCATGTGTTGCTCGCGCGCGCTCACGGTCAACAGCGGTCGGTGAGGAGGACAGCAGCTCGTGCCACCTCCAGTCAACAAACCCTCCCTCTCTCCCCCTCTTTCTCTCTCTCTCTCTCCCTCCCCCCTTCTATCTCTCAGGACCTGAGCATGACTTCTCAGACGTTTCACAGCGACTGAACAGGACCGACGACCGCTGCTAACATGGCTTCGTATCTGCAGGTGAGGCTGTGAACCGCTGTGCTCGCCGCCGCGGGCTTGTTCGGGGGATGTTGTTTGGGTATTTGGAGAACTTCTTCACTTGTCAGGGTGTGGTTGCGCTCCGCGTGCGGCAGGCCCGTTTGGATGGACGGCAAATGGCACGAGCGCTTCAGGCAGTGTTTGAATGTTTGATGTCCGTTTACCTCCCAAATCTCAGTCACGTGTTTTGCGGGGATAAACAGGTGGTTGAGAGGCTCAGTGTTGCCATGGGGCGAGCTTCACTTTGATTAAATGCGTCTTTGGCGCACGTTGTGTGTCGGTGCAAACCGTATTGCGCTCAGTTGTACAGATGGCTTCGTCTTGTTGCAGATCGCTGATGACGAGAAGGGCCACGAGCTGGACCTTTTCTGTGTCCCCAGACATTATGAGAACGATTTGGAGAAGGTGATCATCCCCCATGGACTCATCATGGACAGGTAAACCAAACGACAGCAGTCTCACCACCACTTGAGCCCAACAGTGGATATTACTCACTGTTTTTTTTTTCTGTCAAGTCATCTGACACACTCATTCTCTGGCTCTTTCTGTTTCTCTCTCTCTCTGACACACACACACATTCACATTGGATTATGCTAGGATTACAGCAGTGCACTATTGGCCACTGTAGGCCATTTGTTTGACAAATCACTGTAACCAACATCCTGAAGAGTATTTGAATGTGGATTTTGAAGGGAGTGCTGAAATATCCAGTGAATAACAGGGAAATTGATATTGTTTTAAGTGCAAAATTATGCTAAGATCCTCCTCCCAGGCCATGAGAGCTGTACCGCATGCACCATCCCACTGTAATTTACGATGCATCTGCCTTCACTCTCTTGTATGTCCCACCTTTCTGGTCCAGGACAGAGCGCCTGGCCCGTGACATTATAAGAGACATGGGGGGACACCACATCGTGGCTCTGTGTGTGCTTAAAGGTGGCTACAAGTTCTTCGCAGACCTCCTGGACTATATTAAATCACTGAACCAGAACAGCGATAAATCAGTCCCGCTGACTGTGGACTTCATTAGGGTGAAGAGCTACTGTGTAAGCTGCCTTTTCTTACTTCATTTCCAGTGACCACTGTTTGCAAAATACAAATTAGCTTACGACAAGCTTATTTTAATCAGAAATTGCACACTGTAGTGATCACAGTGTAAAGATTTTCTGAGCAATAGTAAGACGTTTAAAAAATGTAATGTAGATTTTTGATGATGTTTTTCTTGTGATTGAAGCAAAACAGTTTAGGCAAAGTTAATCCAAACTAAAATTGTCAAGACACTGAGATGGATGATGGTGTCTGCTCTTTGTGTCCTTTAGAATGACAAGTCAACAAATAATGTCAAAGTCATTGGAGGGGATGAGCTGTCCAATCTCTCAGGCAAGGTTAGTCTACTAATGCTTATCAAGGAAGAAATGATTCAACTACACAGTCTTGCAAAGCTGAAAACTTCAGTAAATATTCTTTTCTTTTCCTGCAGAATGTTTTGATTGTTGAGGTAAGTCTTTTTTTATTCAGTATGTTTGTATAGTAAGAATAAATTCAACATTGAAACTGGTACTGTGATGCTGTGTTTTCTGTATTGTCATTTGATAAACTGCTTCTAGATCACTGTACTTGAGTAATCCAGCAAACTAAATAACTAATAAAATAAGGTTTATTCATATGCTGTTTCAACAACAATGTGGAAATCCTCATTTTAATCCAATTTTACCTTTTATTGGTCCTGCTCACTGATTCAGCTATATTGATCATCAGTGATATAAAGACTCCAAATGAATACATTACTTTGCATAAACAGAATGGAACAATCTATTTCTCTGTTTTAAAATTCTCACTGTATGTATCAGCTCATGATCATAGTGTCCTCGGCCCAACCCTTGTAATGTTTTACATTTAGTTATTGCACAAGGCTGCACCAGTGTCCATATGGTTAGTTTGTCTTTTTAAAATAAAATATTAGCCACCAATTTGAGCATAAAACTAAGTGGATAAAAATACTCATAAAATACACATAAAAGCCTTTTTCACTTGAGTTGTATCTATTTTCCCTTTTTAAGTAATGCTTCTTTTTTTGTCTCAACTGTAATGTGACCACTTCCTGTTTCCTGCATTATCAAAAAAAGGATATTGTGGAGACGGGGAGGACGATGCAGACGCTGCTGTCTCTGCTGAGTGAATGTAATCCCAAGATGGTTAAAGTTGTAAGGTAGGCGGCATCAGATACAGTTACAGTCCTGGAAACTCAATTAAAGACCTCCACTATAACTGGCCAGTATGTTAAAAGAGAGCGCCCTTAACAGTGCTCTTAGCTAATGGATGCTCTCCTTTAGCATTGTATTAATGATGTAATGTGATGGAGGGAGGGAGGAAGCAGCTTAAGAGTTAATCTGCTGTACTATTAACTGCACTTAAAAGGGAGAGGCCTTTTCTCTGAAGTATTCCTGAAAGCTGGTTAAAACAGGAAATGGGTTGAAGCAATGTGGGTTTCCTCCAATGCTTGCACAAAAAGATGCGAGTTTTTTTTATCCACTGAATATAGGAAAGGTCATTTCTATTACTTTGATGTCAGTCACGTAGTCATTTACTGCCAGTATGGCTTTTCCAGGCTTCCATTGTGAACAACAATTCTTAACTCAGCCATCTGTTTAACTACAGCTCTGACTTATAGGCTTAATGCAGGCAACAATTTCCCGTTACATTTCACGAACACAGTATTTAAACTTGGCCCCTCCTCTCTGACTAGACTGGGCTTTTCCTATTTCTCTATTTTGTGCCTCCTTATCTCCTTTCACCCTAAAAACAGTCTAAGCAGCAATCTTGAGGGATGTCTCAATTCCTAAGGTACATTTAAAGGAGAGGGTAGGCTGGCCACGCTGACTATTTTGTATTCACAAGTTGTATTAGTTATATAAGATGATCAAACCTTTTGCCCTTCACTGATGTTGGTGTAAGTCCTTGTTTCAACTGCGAGAGAAAGGGAGAACTTAAAAGATGCAACTTGTAAATTGTAAACTAATAATTTAAGTTGTCATAATATTGTTACATTAACTTAATGGAATATATTATATAGCTATGTTAGATGTCATAATAAATTGATGTCGAAAAGAAGGCTGCCAAGCAAAGTTGCCTGATTTTGTTAAATGCCTTTTGCACTTAATTCCTCTCTCCTTGTGGCTTTTTGCCTCTTCTGTTTACATCTCAGGTGGCAGGCGCCAACAGTTTGCGTTGTCTAAAGCACAAATAAACATGCCCACATCTCTGCACACCCCTGCAGAAGCAATATCTGACATTTCTGTTCACACATCCATACCACAGAACAGAATAAACTTCATTTGCGCTGCTCAAAGCATTGAGAAATTACATTTGAAGAAGCGAGGGAGTTTGTTGCTCAAGGCAAATTGGAGACCTCTCTGCGAACTGCTTTTATTCATTTTTTACTTTCATTTTGGAATAAAGTAAAAGTCTTAGACTGTACTGTATACAAAGTCTTATCTTGTATAGACTCTCAAACACAGTCTAAGGTAAAAAGTAGACAGCAAGTTCTGAGATGACCAAAAGTTAAAAAAAAAGCTGTTCAGGTCACTTAATTCATTGCACTCTGATGGCAGTAAAAATCCTATACTATGTCATAGATAAACCAAGGTGTCTTGATTCAGAAGAATCTTACTTGGGGCATACAGCTCAACTAGGACAGACTTATGATTCAATCATGTGAAACCGTGTACAAAAATACAGCAACAAGAGGCTGCACAAGTGTAAAAATATACAAGTGCAACCTCACTTGAAGAAACCAGAAAGGAAAAATAGAATACTAAAAGATAATATACAACAACAAACCATTATGTTAGCAAACTATTTAAATATGATAAATATGAGAAGGGGGAATAAGAGAGCATGGTAATATATAATATAATAATATGCAACAACAAATCATTATGTTAGAAAAGAATCTTAACATGATGAATACTAGTAAAAAGCATAAAGGAAGCCCTGTAGTAGAAAAATGTTGAAAAATCAAAGCTGCACTCAATCTCCTGAAAACAGCAGAAAAGTTATTAAAAGAATAAAAAGTCAATTTCCTCATCAAAGCCTGGGTAGGACTGGGCCCTCGGGGTATAAATGGTCATGAGTCGTAGAAGACATTTGTTGTCTGTCACATCCTCTTATACGTTTTAGAACGACTGAAACAACCATAGTTTTTTTAAAGAGTTTGGGTAAGTGTGGCCTGCGGTCTTGTGCTGTGTCATGGGTTCGTTGAGGTTGCAGGTCCTGATGGCATTCTGTGCTTTGCCAGTCTCTCCCACATCTTATTTTTTGTGCAGCTGATCTAAAAGCAGCCACAGTCATATCTAAATCAATACAGAGCATATGCTGAGTTGAAATTTAAAAGAAGTTTTGGCAATAAAAACGTTTTTTTTTTTTTTGGCTAAAAGCATTCAGAAATGTATTAAAGCTGCCAATGTCATTGCTGTTATAACAGGCGAGGCGCCACATCTGAAAGAGCCCGTGGGTTTTGGTATGAAGACGTGGGTGTGGGGGCAGGCAGGTGACTTCTCAACAGACTGTCTTTAAGTGTCGATTTCCCTCTGAAGGAGAAGGCTGGTGACTCAAGAAACACTGAACAGAGGGATCACTAGGCAGGATAGCAGTTTTTGGTGATAATGTATTTAATGTCATAGACAAAGTTAGTGTCCTCTGAGGTGAAGAGGATTTGAGACGGTTATTTTTTTATTTTTTTTACAAGGTCTCTTGTTCAGAAGAGGCTTCCTTTTATAATGATCTAATTTTGGTCATGGCCTGAATGAGGATCCTTTTGTTGTAGCCCCTCTGTTCATATCTATAGTACATATCTCGGGCATGGTGTTTAAATCATTCAGTATTACGGATCCTCCTAAGCCTCTGAAATTGGCTATATGGTATATTTGATACCAGGCTTTCAGATTGAAGCTTTCTGCGATTAAGATGACGTTAAGATGTTACAACTTTTCGTATAAATCCAAGTGTGAGGATGTCCACCTCTGTAATCTGTAATTCTCCTATGTAGAAAGTTTAACTTGCTGTATTGCAACACTGAGTTTGATAAAGGGTCCCTGGAATGAGGCATTAATAAGAGCATATGAGCAGTTGTACAGACTCTGACAAGATAAAAAAGAGGTAAACAATGTACCTCCCATACCACTTGATCAAGTCTTTGAATGGTTGGTCTGGCCGAGTCAAAACAGCTGGTTTATCAGTGATTAAGTTAGGTTTTTTTTTTTTACTAACATCAGAGTGCCTCAGATTCTGTGGACTTCCATCATGAGTAAGCTGGACTGTCTTTTTTTCACTATAATTGAACTATTGGCCCTATCTTTAAAGAACATCTAATTTTTTTAAAAACTTTTTTTCCATTACTTCATTATTTTTCCTGACCCAGTGCAGTGTGGTACTCCCTTCATATTTTTACCTTATCAGGGACATTTGAAGTCTAGATTACTACGAACATTCTTAATGGAAAATGATATGGCTATTCAGTTTATGAAATGTTTCTTTATGTACGTTTCCCAGAAAATTATTCAACTATTAATGAGACATGGAGAGTCGCTGAAGGCTTGACATTTGACAAGAAACCACTCATGCTCAAGTTTGCACCTTTTAGGATGAACCTGTCAACCTGTAGGGTGCTTGGGGTCATGTTTGCCTAAAAAAATCCTTCTCAAAATAAATCAAGAATATCTCAGCAACTTTTAGGTCTCTAGGTATGTTCTTGGACTTAGTATAGACCTGATACTTGCTGAACTATAACAGGATAAACTAACCTGCATAACTGTGGGGGTGCTAACCACAGTGCCACTCTGCCACCCACCAGGGACAATATGGTCCAGTTATTTAGAATAATCTCGGATCTTAAAAAAGTAGAGATGTTAATTTTAGTCAGCTAAAAGGCATCTGATATGGCCAAGATGTGATGCTAGTGTCCCAAAACAATCACTTCCATTAGTAAGAATTAAAGCCTACACAGTAGAGGCTTGGTCGCAGCAGTTTCTTCTCTTTGGCATATTAATTTTGCCTTTGTTTCATATGACCTGTATTTTCCTTGTTTTTCATTGCAGCCTCCTGGTGAAGAGGACCCCAAGGAGTTCAGGGTACAGACCAGATTGTAAGCATCTTTGTTCATTTACACTAAGACATTTAGCAAAGTAATGCTGAATTTGTGCCAGTCACTCATGTGCATCTGGTTCTTTAAAGGGCTGGTGTGATGTTATTTAAGTAAACTGTGCTTTCAATGGAGCATTAACATTAATTTCAGGAATATCTAGTCCAAATTTAGCCATCCTTGTTACTTATGCAGTAACACGTCAGACAACCCCCTGCTCACGCTGTCTCTGATTATGTAATGCTTTTAGGTTTGAGTTGGATAATCTCTTTAAGATTGTCCCTCAAGGACAGCTGTTACTGTAAGCGTTTTGACTTCCACTATACAGCACTTACAGCTTGAGCACAACCTCACAGAGACAGTAAAAGGCCCACATATATTAGTTCACCATAGAGCCTCTGATAACAGCAAATGTAGCCAGATCTTGTGTCAGATTAGCTTGAGAGTCCACTGCACTTTAAAAGCAGTAGTTTGCTTTTTTCATGAGTCATATTGATGGTGTCTGTGTGTTTATTTCAGATATTGGTTTTGAGGTGCCTGATGCTTTTCTGGTGGGTTACGCTTTGGACTACAATGAGTACTTCAGAGATCTCAGTGTAAGTTTCCTGCAGTTGATTATTTCAGATCAATAAGATGAAAACAGACATTAAATGAACAATTGCTGTTTCTCATTTTGCATGCTAAATTTTAATTTTACACAGTACACTGATTCTCAGAGGATGTTGTTGTTGCAGAATATCAATATACGTTACTTGTAGAAATAAGAAATTATACAAAAAACACTTTAAACATACATGTATATCAAACTATCAGAATTCAAATGCTGATCTTTAACACCTCTTTTCCTGAACCTTTCTCTCAACCAAAATTAGTTTCACCAGTATTTACAGTTATTTTTCTTTTTTTTCTTTCATCTTAAATTGTCAAAGATTAGTGTCCAGCAACTGCAGGCTAATAATCCATGCATTTTTGTATAAATGAAATGCATGTTAAACCAGCATTTAGTGTTTCAGTCATGTTAGCAAAATACTGCTTTAACTGTTTTTTTGTTTTAAAAAAACAGCTAAATAAAAAAAAAAAACAAAAAACATTTTCACATGTAACAAGTAGCACAAGCACAGGTGATAGTATTAAAATTAACGACGGCTGAATGAGAAGCTGCCTGGTGTTGTGTATGCTGGCACACAGTTACACTGTCATGGCTTACTGGGTCACTTTAATAGAGAAATGTGAAAAGAAAGTGTGAAAAAGCCTTCTCATTAGAAAAATGCTAAATTCTTTTTACTCTATACAAATTAAATCATGTTCTTCTTAATTTATGCACACCGAGTCAAGAGAAACTATCCCCAAATTTATCACCTGTAATTTGTGAGCAATTTATAGAGTGGGGAGACCTCTGCAGGTTGTTAGATGTCACAGTTTCAGAAAACAAATTCACCTACAATGCCTACATTTAAGATCAAAAAGACTTTGTACCAAACAACAGAGAATTTAAACATAAATTCAAAGTTTTGGAACGTTAAAGTGCATTAAATATGATTTTGCTATCCTCTGATGTTTTTTTTCTTTTTTACAGCACATATGTATACTGAATGATCAAGCCAAGGAGAAGTACAAAGTGTGAGAAGAAGTGCTGCAGAAGTGATGACTGAATCAATCTGAAGACTAGGACCACTGTGATGAACCTTCTTAGCTTTGCTGTGTTTTGATTATTTATTTTTCTACATATGAACCTGCAAAGTATAATTTGTGGGTTGTAAATAATTTCAGGAACAATATTTCATTTTGCGCCGTATTGAATACATGGAATCAATGATGTATATTATGAATATTTTGGTTGTTAAGTTTTAATTTATTTATTTACTTATGTGTATAGAGTTTACCTGTAAATTGAAGTTGTACCTTGGTGTGAATTTGTTCTTGCCCATCAAATCAAACTTCTCAGGCTACTGCTTTATGTACAGTGAACTGTCTGTCAAAATTAAGTAGCCTTTTGTACGTTTCATTTTCGACTTATAAAACGCATATCCTCTCATTTGTTAGAAAATGACAGACTTGGAATGTTCTGTATGTTTTTTTTAAAAGAGATGTTTCATTGAGGAACTGTTTACAGCAATACATATCGCGTTGACACCCTGAATCCTGTTTTTATTTCTGTTATATGTTTTAAAACGTAGCACTAGCTTCTTTGTAGCCATACTCAAGAAAAAACAAACCCGTCCTTTACCTGACTATTGATGTTTTTGCCGCACTCCCGTTTAACTTTTTCTTTGTTTTGGCAAACAAACACTCTGTGTGATTTGGGTCAAACTCGTGACTTTTGTACTTCGACAGCTAACGCTAACTGGCTAATTAGGCTAGCACGGAAGCTAGTCGGCTACTGTAATGTCATATTTAGCTTTTGTTTATCAGACGGCAGTGAAGCCCTCGTGAAAATGATCCATTTTAGTTACTGGCTTCATAATGTTAGAAGTCATGCAGGATGATACATCTTAACTAGACCATTAGAGAAAGTGTACCATTTGTTATGACAGTTACCATGCTGACATTGACCTTAACGTTAGCCTCACACTGAGGTTAGCTTACCATGTCACCATGTGACGTGAAACACGT
>JAQNCA010000028.1:11255242-11281859 GCA_029783725.1 Acanthurus tractus
ATGATCCATTTTAGTTACTGGGTTCATAATGTTAGAAGTCATACAGGACGATACATCTTAACTAGACCATTAGAGAAAGTGTACCCTTTGTTATGACAGTTACCATGCTGGCATTGACCTTAACGTTAGCCTCATACTGAGGTTAGCTTACCATGTCACCATGTGACGTGAAACACGTGGGACGGCTCCGGCTCTGACGTTACAAACACTTCCTCAGTTCGCTGCAAACATTTTGTCTACGAAGTACACGAGCATTCAGCACTTGAACAATATTGACTGGCATTGAATTAGAGTTTTCCTTAATACCATGCACACCAAAAAAAAGACGATAGCCATTTTAAAGCAGTTTGACATCGGAGAGAAGTTCTTACCTGCACCGGTGCTGCCCAAAGCCTCGGTACTGATCCCGCTGTTTGTGAAGGAGGGAGAGCTGTACACCTTGATGACTCTGCGCTCTAAAGAGGTAAGCTGAATAGACATCGGTTGGATGGATGACCAAATGTATCGTTTGACTTACTCAACTTGTGACTTGTGCTTTTGTAGCTGAGGACTAGTGCAGGTGAAGTGTGCTTCCCTGGTGGGAAGAGAGACCCCAGTGACAGAGATGATGTGGACACAGCCCTGAGAGAGGCAAAGGAAGAGATAGGTCTCCCACCTGATGAGGTCCAGGTTGTCTGCAGACTCTTCCCTACCATTAGTAAGGTAGGACATTAAAATGATTCTTTCTTATCAGCTGCTTTTGGTCCGACCCCTTTTGTCAAGTCAACCTCTTCCATTTCCATCTTTTTGTAACAGGGTGGACTGTTGGTGACCCCAGTGGTTGGCTTCATAGATGAGTCATTTTGTCCACATCCAAACCCGGAGGAGGTCAGTGCTGTGTTCTCAGTTCCTCTGGACTTCTTCACCAGGGAGAAGGACCACCATGGTGGTGACTATACTGCCAGGAAGATAAAGCTCATGCATTCCTTTTATTTTGTGGACCCTGAATCAGGGAGCCTGTATCACATATGGGGACTGACAGCCCTGTTGGCCATACTGGTTGCCACTCTTGCTCTCAGAAAAAAACCTGAGTTTGATATCGGTCTTGACCCTGATGACCCGAAATCCTTTTTCCAACAGGCCCTGCACAGAAAAATGAGTAAAATGTAACCAGCTATTCTTCCAGTGGTATTTGTAATACATTTGTGCCAATGCAGATTTTTATATTACTTAACTTAAATTAATTATAACTGTGGTTTTTGTGAGAATATAATTGCAATGTAAAACTTAATAGATAATACTTGATTTATATAAAAACCTTTCAAAACTGTATTTTATCACTTGTGTGTCTTAAACTTGGTGAAGATGATTAAGAAAGCATAGACACTTGAGTTTTTATTAATTCATTTAATGTAGCAGCAGGATTACAGATATAAACAGAAGAGTATACAAATGTCCAGACCAAGGCAAAGTACATGTTAATAATAGTTCAAATGTATGATAACACACTGGGGTTGACCTTTATCCCAACTGCAGGGTTTTAAGGCTGGATACTAAAGCTCAAGCTACACAGAACGGATACAACAGAACTGTTGGAGAATGTGAAATAGAAAGCGAACTAGGAAACGTGAGCAAAATGATTACGCACAAGTTACAGCTCACACTATTGGCAATTAACAGTTAATTTATCATGTTTGCTCCTTTTGATCAAGCATTTCACAGCAACAATAGTAATGTTGACAAGCACATCAACGCAAGAAAGCTCTCCATACAACAATCTCAACTGTCTCGTCCCTTTTACCTCACATGTACAAATCTCATGAGGCATGAAATACATTATCAACAGAAAGTAACAAAGTTGACAATTCACTGGTGAAGCTGCACAACATTATGTCGAGTAATCACTCTGATATCTCGCAATGGATTTGTAAAGAGGAAATGTTTGAAAATTATATATATATATATATATATATATATATATATATATTGGTATGGGCTATGGTTATGCTTGTGTTTAGAAATAAAATTCAACCACTTAAAAGTGTCCAGATGTTAAACAGTCCAAGAGAATAAAAAGGACAAGGAGCCACATAGCAGTGACACAAAAGGGACACCAGTAAACACAGCAGAGTAACAGTTATCAAGGCACACTAAGTTCTGTTGAAAGCATCACAATTGAAATTCAAGATACCCCTGCAGTATATTTCACATTTAAATATACATGGATATTCATTTACATGACTGAAGGACAAAACTGATATTGTGTAAAGATTTGTGTGCTATCTTCACCACCCTTATCCTCATGTTTCACATGTTTTCCTTCAGGTGGAAGTGGCTATTAGAAGAGTCAGACTGAGCATCCTGGATTGCTCAAAAATTAAAAATCGACTGGACGTGAAACGAGAATTTACACCACAATCCAAGACAAAAACAATCCGACAAATGTACAGTGATACAAATGACATTTGGTGCCACCCCACCCATCCCCCCTCTGCCTCAAAATAAATGTTCTCAAACTGTAATTGGTCCGATGTTAGATGTAGAGAAAGCTCTATGTCCACACCATGAGGTAAAACTTACATTCATGAAACTGAAGTCACAGGTTGGCTTTCTGTGTTGGTATGGCTTTAAGAGGCATCACTGTTCCACACTTCTTCCGCTAACATCATGTGCTCTTAAACTCCCCTACCCAAGAGGAATGGAATGCTTGGAAACATCACTACCGCGCTCTAACCTGACCTACAGTTAATGGATGAATCAAAGTGCCATTTGAGATGCATGACATTTACAAAAAAAAAAAAAAAAAGTAAAAACACACACAAGAAACCTAGCCCATGTATTACGTTATACAGGTTGGGTCAAGTCAATGTTAAAACAGTAAAATTAAGTTCTAACATATTTTCTTGATATCGACTTAATGACATTTCTAATTTCAGTCAAACACTTCACAATAAACCTGCACTTCATGTCAGGATAACATACCAGCAATGATATTCTGTGCTATGAGCATTAACCAAAAAGTTTAGTTTTACAAAAATACTCTACATTTTGATACATGGATACAAAATTCTAAAAAAGATATGTTACTTTAAAATGGATCACTAACAGGAGCTGGACAAAAATAGTATGACTATGAAAATGTAAACAAATGCATATGTGAGCAATGCTATTCTAACATTTGAATTATTCTCAGAAATTGGCTTTTTTGATAACACCAAATTGGCTACTGTCGTAGATATGGAAAGTACAGCAGTGTTATTTTGCATCAAAAATAGAGTAATGTAATGAGAAATGTAAAGTATCAAATTGGTGGAAATGTTAATGAAAGATAACTGATCCATGAAACAAAAGTACCTTTACATATCTTTTATAAATCTTGTACTTGATCAAAACAACATGCTGAATTGCTATCCATGTAAGAGCTGCATAACTTAAATGAGTAAGTACAAATGAGTAAACATTATGAGGGCATTTGCAAGGACAAGTCCGAGACAAGCTTTTTCGACGATTCACAACAGGAGCTTTGGTATGCCTGGGTGCACTCCAGTCTGACCCCACAACAACAGCCAGCTCTCTAGACTCAGCTCTGCTTCAAAACTTACAATGTAAGCGCTGTTGGTATAAATATAAACTGTTAATGTACTAACATCCCATCAGAAGTGCCCATCACTCCTGTACATAGCACCATAGACAGAATCAAAATGGCGGCCTCTATGTAACAGAGATTTCATTTACCAGTGAGCCCCTGTTCACAACACAAGGGACGGGTACTGGATGCCAACTTCACATGGCACCAGCCTGCACGTGGTACCAACACTGAGACAAAAACTTAAATATTCAGCACAACACAAGGTAAAACAGTCTCAAGTGACAGACTGAACAGTAAATAGTACAAATAGCAATACGATGAAAATCCTTCATTTTAATGAAAAACTAAGTGAATTAGTATTTTAGGTGTTTTGTCAGTGTGTAAAACACAAAGGCCTACTTACCACTCCAACACTGAAAAATGACAATGCTTTTGTGGGAATGGCTGCTTTTTCTTGCTTTTTTTTTTTTTTTTGTTAGACAGACTTGACTGGACCACTGAGACTGAATACAAAGAGGAATTCAACAGTGAGTAGACATTCTATACAAAGTTGTCCTAGACCTCAAAAATATTCAACATGACAATATGTAAAAATGCCTGGTTAAGATGTATTTACCTTTACAAAGACAAATGCCTTATGTTTTTCTTTGTCTTTTTTTTTCCCATGTTTTTAAACTGGACGTTTCTGAGTAAAAATTCAGCTGGGCCAGTAGAGAGCTGTGGACGGACATAAGGATTAGCTAGAGGCTATAAAGTGCTTGAGATACAATGTTTAGAAAACCACACGACACTCCATTTTCACAAGTGGAAAGTTTCTTTCTATCCACATTAAGTTGTTAAAGGTAACCAACTTCTTCAAAACAAAAAAAGATAAACACACTACATAGTTGAATGCTTATTAAATTTTTACAAAGAAAGCTTCTGCAAACCCAGTAATGAGGCCTGAACATATTTAACACTAGGAGGTGCCAAAACAAATGGCCAAGTCACATTTTTCACCAGGTTGAAGCTCATTTGCGAGTGTTCAATAGGCCCTCCTTTTTCTGCTCATAAAGACATCTTCCGCAAAACCAAATTGTATTGATAACCCTTTTGGTGAGTGATTTCATTTCATTTTTGTGGAGGTGATTTTAATATTTCATTTTTTTCCTGGTAGAATCAATTCTATTGCAGACTCCAGCCATGAACATGATTGAAACATCCGTCCAAAACTTTCTACAAATCTGCTTAAGTGTGCAAAATGTCACATTTTAGCACCAATTACAAGACTTTGTTGGAGTGTGACTTAAAAAAAAAAGGTCAAATATGCTTGATTCATTTAACCCAGTCTTAACCGATGGGTCACAACATAAACTACAGTGTTCATAAAGCACAGGTCCCATATGGTCTAGCAGACAGGATTCCTGGTTTTCACGTTCAGGAACAGTTTTGTATCTTTCAGTCAACTTTCATTACGCTGCAATACACTCTTGTACTTCCATAACACAGTTGAAACAAGACGTCAACTCTGTTATAAGTACACACTAGTGATTTGACCTCTATATAAGAAAAGAAATGTAAATGGTGCTACAATGTTACACAAAGCAGCCTTAATTTAATAGAATTTACTCCCAGAGTAGTTTTTAGTCAAAAATGTTGACATATGCATGCTTCTGTTGATTGTTAAAAAATTTATATCATCCCTGGCTAAAGATAAAAACACATTCACAGGCTGCCTCTCAGATTGAAGTGGCAGCTTTGAATTTGCACTCACAAAATGAGATTCAGCCTATATCTGACAATTATGTGCAATCTGTTAACCTACTCTCCCATCTCTTACGGACTAATCTCCATCACATCATTACTCCTGTTTCCCTGTTGCTGACATTCTTTATCCCTTTCCAGTTTTTCCACCAAGCCTGGTAGGTTTTTATTATCATTATCTCTTAGGCTCACATTTTAAAACATAAACAAAACACTGCATTTCTGAGACTTATGGATAAAGCAGTTATTACAGGCCTCTCTGATCCTGCAAGAGGGGTAATAACAAAGGCGGATTCATCTATTCAAGGACAATGGATGTAAGATGGCTATAATTATAAATATTCCATAAAAACAAGGAGTGACGTAAGCTCACAATTTGGGTTTTTAGTAAAAGGGTTACTTAATTCTTAAACTTGTAAAATTTTCTTAGTTTTGTGGAATTGGCACAAAACACCTGCCCTTCTGCTAGTTTGTGTCGGGATGTAGAACTATCAGCTACATATCACTCACTCTCCTTAGTGCCCACATGGTCCAAATTATCATTGCTTCTGTAGGCTTTCCAGTAGGTCCTCGATTTTATCCATGTTGGATGATGCAGATATTGATGCCTGCATTTGATTCTGTAAGCTGCTCTGTATCTGTGTCTCTAGATTGGTCTGCATTGGAGTTGGCAGGCTTGTTTCTATGCTTGCCTGTAAAGTGGACTGCAGAGCTGTTTGTGTGTTTGTCTGCATTGCATTCTGTAGACTCGTCTGTATCGCATTCTCTAAGCTGGACTGCATTTGCGCCTGAAGGGTGTTCTGTAAGCCGCTGTGCATGGTGGGCGGCATCGAGGGGGCAGCTTGGGGCATCGGCTGGTCCAACAGAGGCTGCATGTGACTGGAGTTCTGGGGCTGGCTTTGCGCTGGCAGGGTGGACCCAGAGGAGTTAAGCAGCTGGGACGAATCTTGGACAAAGAGAATAGGAAAATTATCTCTCCAGTCCAACTGTAAGTAACAGAATTGTCAGTGGCACTGGGGCAACTCTGGAAGCATTTGGACATGTAAAACTCAAGGATTGAACAAAGACTAAAATCGTCTTACCATTCTGAATGCCAAACACAAACAGGTTGGCCTGTCCTTGTGGAGCCACATTTCCTCCCACAGATGTCTGGAAAAGCTGCTCTGGGGGCTGTTGGCCAGGGTTGGCTACCACACCAACACCACCCTGTACCACAAAGATGGTTGTGCCAGGAGCTGGGGCCTGACTGTTCAGCTCCTGTGTTCCAATAGTACTCTGCAGGCTGGACAGGGATGTCTGCGGCAGGAACAGCTCCACAGGCTGACTGTTTGGGATGCTGCTGGAACTTGGGCCCACTTGCATTGGCTGCTGTTCCTGGAACAGACTCTGCTGTTGGTTCTCAGTGGATGATGTGTTGCTGCCTGAGGAGCTCTGGTCTTGGAAAGACATGGGCTCTGCTGGGTCTGGCTGTGGAATTCCAACACTAATGTTCCCTATGGGGCCTTGGGTCTGGGTGCTAAAGAGAATAGTTGGGGGAATAGCTTGTGGGTTTAGATCTGTGGTGCAGAGGAGCAGACCCGTCTGCTGGGGTTGGGACATCTGACTCTGGGGAACAGGTTTAGCTTGAGAGTGGCTTGGGATACTTTGAAACAAGGAGCCCTGCTGGCCCATTGGAAGCTGTGGTGACTGTTGTTGGTTCTGCGCTGGAGACTGCTGCTGCTCCATTGGAGTGCTCTGTTGCTGCATTTGGGAAAGCTGAGCTTGGGGTTGGTTTTGAAACATTGCGACAGACTGGGGCTGATTGGATGTCTCCATGGAGGAGATAAATGCCAACTGCTGCTGCTGTTGCTGTTGTTGGGGCTGAGGGTTTGGGGACAGGTATAGAGTAGACCCTGTGGACTGTTGCTCTGAGTTGAGACCACCACCAGTCAAAACAGTCAGTGTGTTTTGTAGGAGGGCAGCCTGGACCTGCTGTTGGGAGCCCTGGGTCTCAGCCAGGGGCCTGGGTGACTGGAAGAGCTGTTGTGGGGGTGATGTGTGGGATGGAGGCTGTGTTGGGAAGCTAGTCTGAATGGTAAGCAGATCTCCGGCCTGTTGAAGAAGGGACACTGACTGCGGAACTTGAGGAGCAGAGTGGATCTGGGGCTGAAGCAACTCCGCCTGAAGGTGTTGCTGTAAATTTTCCAAGACCTGCTGCTCTTGCAGTTGTTGTTGCTGTTGTAAGTTGCTCAATGCTTGATTTTGCTGCTGTTGTTGTTGCTGCTGCTGTTGAAGCTGGTGTTGTTGTAAATTGGTAAGAAGTTGATTTTGCTGTTGCTGATCCTGCAGTTGGATGTTGTTAAGGACTTGCTGTTGCTGATTTTGCTGCAACTGTTGTTGCTGGTGCTGAATGTTTTCCATTATTTGCTGCTGCTGCTGTTGCTGCTGCAGTTGCTGTGGGTCTTGTGGCTGTAATATAAGTTGTTGTTGGATCTGCATGGTGCCGAGAACCTGCTGCTGCTGCTGCTGTTGTAAGTGCTGCTGCTGCTGTTGATGCTGAAGGTTACCAAGGATTTGCTGTTGCTGCTGCATTTGTTGATGTTGTTGAAACTGTTGCTGTATTTGTTGTTGTTGTTGTTGTTGTTGTTGCTGTTGCTGTTGTATCTGAAGCTGTTGCTGTGTCGATAGTGAATTATCTGTGGTTCCCAATCTAAGGCTATTCATGTTCTCCTGAACGTGCTGTTGAAGAGAGTCTGCAGAGGGCGTAGGACTGTACAGTACAGAGTTCAGTTGCTGTTGGGCTACAGCTGCCTCCAACACTTGTTGGAGTGCGGTGTTACCTCCAGCCTGTAGCTCTCTCACTGCCCTCTCCAGCTGGGTCACCCCTTCCTGCTGAAACAGGGGTACCTGTGGCTGTTGGGACTGGGGCTGAGAGGAACTTGTTATGTGGGGCATGGCCAGGACTACAACCCCTCCACTATTACTGGGAGTCTCAGGAGGCAAATTGTCCTGTGGGTCTCTGAGGAATTGCTGAGGGACTTCCGGTGTCACAGGTGGAATTGTAGTATCTCCTGACACTGGGAAGGAGGTTGTGGGGGCAATGTCTTGCTTTTGAATGTTGCTCAGGGACTCAAGGCTAGGGAAGACAGGAGGCGCCTGGGGAAGCTCCACATCTTCAGGTTGTAGGGGCAAAGGGCTCTGAAAGGACTCTCCACCTGGATGAGGACTAGAACTGAGCTCCAGGGTCTGCTGCACTGAGACAAGAGGGTCAGGGGACGGCTAAAAAAGAGAAGAAACAAAAATGTTACCAGTTTCAACTCTGAAGAAGATATTTTGAAACGTCTTTCTTTAGAACAAAGGGCATCTCACCTTAAAGACATCTGTGGGCGGTGGATTGCTAGACACTTCCATTGGTGTGTCTTCTTGCCGTTTGGAAGGCTGACTACAGCAGTCAGTTCGCTCAGACGGTATAGATTTGATCTGGCCTTCAAATATACACGTCTTAACCAGGGAGGGTCCCTCTGTTTTTACTGTCCGGATATTTGAGTTGTCAGCTGAGGGTAGGATTGAAAACACAGGATAACTGTGTATGTGGAAGCCAACACATTTAACTGAGGTCTGTACTTTAAAGCTGGGATTGGTAATTTTATTCAGTATGCACTATTTGTTATATTGGTTGAAATGGTCTCTACATCCAAACACCAATCAACAACTACCAAAAGACCAACAAGATCTGTCATCTGTATCCCAGATTTAAGATTCACAACTGAATAAAAAGAGTTCCAAGTTAATGTGATACATAAATGCTGAATAAACAAGAATTAAATGTTTATGCTGATTCATACAGTCAATGCAAGTAGTATTTTTCTTAATATAACAATATGGTCATTGTACCTAAAAAATGTAATAACTAATCTCTAGTTGGTTAGCTTCTTGTTAATTGCTGTTTATGTTAGGTTCATAAAGCCATATCTACACCATTTTTTCAGAATGCAAACAAGAGGACTCTGATTCCAAAGAAAATATTCTAGGTTTGACTGATGATTTTGAACTAAGAGACCCCTGCACTTGAACAACTGACTTTACCTGTGTCTGGAGTGTAAGTGAAGGTCTGGGCATCATGTGATCTGCCAGCATTGGTCATCACAAAGATTCCCACAGAAACTGGAGAAGTGATTGACAGGTTGTGGAACGGAGGAACTGTCACTATCAAATGGTTCTGAAACAACAGAGATCCAAAAGAGCAGTCGCATTTTTAATGAAATCTCATGAAGAATAAGAACGATACAAACAAGCTGTTTATAGTATCAAGGAGAAATCAAAGCACATACTTATTTACTCAGTTGTATTTACCTGGTGGAAAAGGTCCATGTCAATCTTTGCCTCAGCTTGCCAAGAATTATCATCTATAAAAGAAAAACAATAAAATATGTTCTATTATCATTCATCAGAGGTTTTACGTGCAGAAACCCATATTAACACAAATTACAAAAGATACAACAAAAACAACACCATGCTAGCTACAGCACCTGCAATGTTCTCCTGGAAAATAACTTTGGTTCCTTTCAGGAAGTTCTTCCCGATGATAAAAACCTCCTCTCCTCCTCTCACTGAGCAGCTGTGAAGACTCTTTTTTAGGATCTCTGGCACCCCTGCTGGCTGAGCTGGAGAATGGCAGAAGAAAGGAAAAAAAATTTAAACTTGCATGACATCTGGGCTGGTGTGATCCAAAGTGCATGAAGAAGACTGATGAGCCCATAACAGAGCTCTTTGATCATCATCCTTGGTTCAATGAAAGCCAAACACCACAAATCACTGGAAACACATCATACCCCAGCATTTAGCCTCATAATGGCTGTTTGTACCTTTAGACTGATGGCTGATGTTTTTTTAATTAATGTTGTGCCTGAGTTACTCACTGCAGAGGATGGGTGATGAGGGGACCTGTAGGGTAAGGACTGATCCATCAGGTTGGACGATGTTGACTCTGAAGGCCAGTCTGGCACGCGTGCTTTTCTTTTTGGACCCTGCCACACCTATTCTGGCTTCCACATCAGCATTACGCAGCTTCAAAATTCCTACACAATCCACCCTGTAGGAACAATACAAGAAGGGGAATACAAGAAAAGCACACTAAGTACTGTCAAGTATTAACTGCTCTTGAATTATTTACAAAACACCATAACTTCTTACGCAAGTGTCATGTCACTGGTTGGCTCCAAGGGGATTTCAATAACAGTGGTGCCTTCTATGTCCACCTCCTTGCAGGCAGTGGTGTTGCGTCCTGTCACTCTGCATGCCTGGTAAAAACCATGGGGCTTCACTCTGCCTGCATCATTTGCTACAAACACCTGCAGCACAACTGGTTCACTGACACCCTCCAACTGGGGACAAAAAATGAAACTGTGTCAATAATTTGTCTTTCCAACCATCAATCATAGAACATGCAAAACAATTAAATATCAAAGTTGATTTTAGCTTGAAGCAAATCAGCCATGGAGTAATTGTTAAAAGCTGCAAAGTAAAGCTTTGTAGGCATTTCTCCTGCACCCTTATCGAGCAACGAGTGTGCAACAAAATCCATGCACATTGAGAAGTGCCAGTGTAATGTGTGAATACATGCCAGGGTTGCCAGATCTGTAGGGGCTGTACAAAATGTCTTTTTTTGACAGTTAAAGCTTTGATTGAGATTTCAAATGAATCTTTGAATGTCTATCTCATCACCAACAAATATGAGAGTATAGCTTTTGAAGTTTTCAGCATAAACATGCTCATGGCTGTCACTATTCTCTTTGGTGCACAATAGTCCACTCTCAATTTCCTGTGCAATTTTGGTCTTGTTCAGTTAATTCTCTATTTGATGTTACTGTTTTCCTGTGTCTGTCTTTTCAAACCTTGACAGTGGGGAATCCCTGCTGTGTACGGTCTTTGACAGAGCCCCTGCTGCCCTCAGTCAGATAGCGAGCTCTGTGCTGGGTTTCTGGCTGCACTAGGATCTTTAGCTCCTTCCCATCACTCCTCTGAGGAAACTGAGTGGACAGTGACCCGCTCTTCACTGCAGTTCCTGACTCAAGAGAGCTACAGGGCAACAAAAAACACATGATGACATTAATATGACTTCAAGAAATGTGATTACCCCAGACAAAACTAAATTAAATGACCTTTACTGTTTTTGCCACAGAGGGACAGAGGCACTCCTGAGTTAAAATGCTGACAGAATGTGCATTAGAGAAGCGTCACCCCACCTGGCTATGGGACTGGTCTTGTCTGTGCCCAGCTGGGACAGAACAAAGTGAGGGGCCTTAGCACTGTCAGCATCAAACACATCCATGCTGTCCTCCGGAGGCGCCGGCTTGGGGCCAGGACGCTGGCGAGGCGTGCGTTTTCTAGACTTGCGCGGTACCTCTGTGTTGTCATTGTAGGAAACGGAGCTGATCAGGCTGAAGTTGGAGACAGAGTCATCAGCCCACATGCTGCTGCTATGCTCTGAGTCTGGACCAGGTGGACCAGAGACAGCAGGCTCCTCTTGGCAAGACATCTGGCTGTCGTCGAACAGATCCTCAGGTGGCGGGGATATGCTCAGCACGGGCCTCCGCTTCGATGGGGTGTTCTGAGGCTGCTGGACTCCTAGCCCTGACAACACTCCTGACCCCATGTCTCCTGTTACAGTGTTTGCTCCACTGTTGCCTCTGCTGGGGGCAGATACAGCACCCTCCATACTTTGCATCTCTGAAGCTCCAGCTCCATCCCCTCCTGTGGAGTGAACATGCTGCAGAACCTTTAGATGGTCTGAGGATGAGGTAGAGGAGCCAGTGGACGGGACTCCCAAGGCCAGAGAGGAAGAGGCAGAGGGGCTGGAGGTGGAGGAGGTGGCATCTGTAGTAGTATATACGGATAAATAAGTTAGTCTAGATGTTCTACACAGAGCAGGCTAGCAGTCCCATTCAAGCAGCTGAATTTGTGCATAATTTGTATTGATTTCCCCTCTTCCCAACTCTAATTTCAACAGACTGTTGTGGGTTATATGCTCTCACTGTGCATGCGAGAGCGGTCAAGCATTGATCAAAAATTCTGAAGTTAAAGTTGAGAAGGGTACTATAGGTCCCACAATCTTTTGATTCCTAAAAACCTTTCTCAATTAAAATCAATGTGACAAAACTGACATGCTTTGTTTACAAAAACAAAAGCAAGCTACAAATTGTTACATACACATTGCCAGAAAGAAACATAACAAAATCTGGTCAAACTTTCTTGTACAGCCAAATTTGCAAGCTGGTAATGTTGCGCCAAATTAAATTTGCTGGGGTTATAGTACAGTTTGTGCAATGTGCATTCAGTAGTAAACAGTAGTTTGCGCATGCCAATTGGAAGATTTGGTTGGGACTGAGCGTAGCCATGGAGACAGAATAAACAAGCCTCTGACCTATGGAGCAGTGAACTGCAGACCATTTTATATGCAGACACTCCCTGCCTCAGAGGGAACTTCCTGCAATAAAAACGAGACAGCCAATGAGCAACAAGAGAGCTGATCATTCAAGATTCAACTTCTGTCAATCAGTAAATTGGATGAGTTAATACACTGAAGGAAGGAGTAACTTTTGAAGTTGATCATTTATAGACACTTTGAAGCATGTGTATTTGTTAATGATGATCTAAAGGACATTACAATAGTCATGCTATTGATCAGCACTGCTTAGGGCCAGCTGAGGTCAGAGAGGATAGTTAAAAGGTAGCGTTTACAAAAGCGCTCTCTCCAACATGACTGTTGACCAGTTAGTTCGCTGCCTAGATGAAACTCAAGACTAGAATCCTACTCATTATATCTGATGTTGGCTGGCCTGAACCATGATCTAAGATCAGACCATATTCATTGGGTTTGCTAAATGATATTTACGACAGTCCAACAATTGTCAGGGGCAACTTCACTGTTTCATAAAGAGACAGAACCTTCATAATAACAAAAAAGTATTAGCTGTTTTTCAAACACAGGAATAGATTTATCTCTTAGCTGCAACCCCCAAACAGTTTGAAATTTCAATAAATTATCGGATGTTATAATGTTTAAATGTTAAATGAGCAGGAATGACGTGCGTGGCCTGACAGGATAATGATGGGCATCTTGGATCTATGGATGAAGACTGAGTGTCTAACCTACACATGCATTGTGAAACTTAATCAAGTCAAAACACGCACTCGCCCTCACAGGTATAGCTGGAGAAAAGGGTTGCAGTGACTACTTGCTTCCTTGCAACGGTTTTATTTATTTATTCATTTTTCTTATGCTGTTCCACTAACATTGTTGTAAGTGAATTGTAAACATAATTGCATTCACACCTGTTTTCAACGTGGTCACAATGAAATGCGGTGGAGATGTTTCATTCAATCTGTTTTCGATCCCCACTCAGCACATCTTAGTTGCATTTATATGTGCATTTTTATGTGGTAAAGCTCTGTCAAATTGTGAGATGCAAAGAGGGTTTATATCTTCTGCTGTCATGGTCTTAAGTGTTTCGGTCAGTAACAGTTGCATCTAGTCATCAGGCAAAGAAAAGAAAAGAAATCTCTGGTCTTACTTTTCTTGACTGGGTTTCTGTCTCTGCAGTCTTTTCTGCAACTAAGCAATTGTGTTTACACAGTATGCCAACAGTCATTTGAAACACGTTTCCAGGTGTCTTAGTCTGGACTAAAATCATGTCTGACACAATGCTGAAATGCTTGTCTGGACTGAGCTTATTTTAGTTTTGAAACGCCATTTAAAACAAAAATGTGTTAGTGTGGATGTGGCCGCATACACTTGACCACAATACAAAACCATAGCACGAGGGCTGTCTGAGATGAATGCAAAGCTCAAGGGCAGTATGTGGATTAGCAGTGCTGGTTATGCTGCATGGGCTTTTGCCCAAAATATATTTCCACCTGCCCCAAAAGCCAAGTGAAAAAAAGCATCGAGCACAAGCATCAAGGGGGGAAAGTGGTGCTAAAAAAATGAGTAAAATAAAAAGGACAAGCTAAGCTAACATGCAAATTCAGCATAACTTGGACATGTTATTTAAAGAATAGCTTTTTCAGAACAAGAGTTTTATTAGAAGCCACTTAGATTCTAAAAGCCACTAGTATGATATAGAGTTTAGAGCTTGGTCAGTATTCAGTGATTTTATAACAATTAGTTTCACAAAGTAATAAGTAAAGTATAGCAGGCACTACATGCAATTGCTTTTTGAGTGATCGAAATCTACCCTTAGGCTTGCTCTTTATGAAAAGTGACTTGACAAAGCTTCTGCTGTAATTTGGCATTATAAACTAAACTGAATCAAGGGTCAAAGCCCCACAAAGAGCCCAGGTCAGCAATGCCTCTGGCTGCTGCTGCTGTTTAGCACACAAACATCTGAAGTACACGACCAGGCTTCACCAACACAATGATGCAACAAATATATTTACTAATTGGTGGTGTCTTGACTACAGCAGCTGATTACTACAGCTGAGGGGAAAATTGCTGATTTGAAAAAACAAGAAAACAGCCACAGTCCAACTATAAAGTTGCCTTTAACACTCTGCCCACACTCCTCAATTCGTACCATCACTGCAAAGTTGTACCAGCAAAACACCTGATTTACACGAGTGAAATCTAATATGACTGGTTCTTGTCATGCCAGCAGTACCTGAAATACCTGAAATATCATCACTATACTAGCCCACATCATCTCTTACCATCACAAACATTAACTGTCTCAGAAACTAGTGAAAGGGTGAAGTTGCCCCCAGACACTGACACAAAGCCATATTGGTTTCTTCACCCCTACTGTTTTGGGGAATATTATGCAAGGAGAAACTGATCCCAGATCATGGTTTTCATGGACTAAGCAGGTGGCTCACCTGAGGCCAAGGCTGCAGAGGGGGGAGGCCCCGCCTCTCCCCCACTCTTCTGGCTCATGGTGGGTGGGTCTGTCTGGGTGGACGACGGCTGCAGCTGGAGTTCTTTAGGGAGGAGGTCATATACCGACTCTGTCACAAAAGATGAGCAGAAAAAGATAAATTAGGTTCTGAGAGACATACACTGATTTATTATTTATAATTTATTACAGGACCAAGTAAGTGGAAAAGGTTGTCTTGGTGTTAATTTTCAAACAGCTTTGAGCTCAGCACTTCTGCCTTAAGTGTGTTCAGAATTGGAGTTCACTTACATCAAAAAATATTTATGGTTGAAATACTCAACACTTTCTATTTAAAAATTAACAGAACAATATTTGCTTTGGCTGTAATTTAAGTTTGGAAGGTGTTCTCCTTACTAAAACCCTTGGGGCACCAAGCATACAATATAAGCTTCACCATCCATGTCTAACAGTATTTCAAGGTCTCCTTACCAGGCAGCTACTGTTTCTTGGCTGAAAACTGAAACCAATGCCTGTCTTATGTCTTAAGATACAAAACAACTTCTGACACTTAGACTCTGGCTCCTTTAATGTTCAAACTAAACTGTACTTGATACAAAAACAATCACTTCTTCTTTTAAATAAAGACAAGATGTGTATCCCACAAAATGTAGTGTTGTCAGTAGTTCATTTCACTTGTTCTAATATGATCCCGGTGGTAATAACAATAATAAAAAAAACAATTTCTGGCACAATATATGCAAAAAAATCTGCAGTCAACACTTGAACAGCACAGGATGTATTATGACTAACTAGACTGGCCTCCCATCGGGCGTAGAGTAATAAGACCCACTGAGACATTCCTTGATAGTTGAGGTCAATGTGATTCCTAGAAGACTATAAGCAACCACTGCAGTTAGCAACACTAGAGTAAACCACATTTTGATGGCAGCTAAACACATGATTAGGTTGTCTAGTTGCTAAGAAACAGCAATCCTTCAACACCCTTACATGGATATTTCAGCTGTGCATTGGCGGCAGCCAGCGTGTGTAGAAGTCATTTGATACCCAGCTTTGACTTAGCACTTGACATGACACATGATCCTGCACTTCTGTGACGTCGAAAAATGCTGTTGAAGGAGTGACAATACAGAGCCATGCCAGTTTACACAAAGAACTAACACAGCACCCTAATTCATGCAGACAGACAAAACTTGCACAACATTAACTTTTGAACTGGGGTCCAAAATATACATATGCCATCAGCTATATTTCTTTTAAATAAAGATGTAATGGCCCACAGATCCTGTCGAGTGTTCTGTAACTCTACAGGTAGAAAAGTGTCTCTCAGTTTCACTGGTTACAATGAGATCTGCAGATTGTTGTCAGTAACTATTTGAGTGAGCCATCCCTTAAAAAAAGATAAACCATTACAGCCTTTTTACTCTACTTTTAAATATTACGCCAAACATAGATCTCTGTTGAGCCTGAACAATGGCCAACAGGGTCATGAAGCAAATAGTATAGTGTTCTGGATCCCCATCTTAACCTTCCATCTGCGTCTGTTAACAGGTTGCATTAAGATATCTTGCTGTCAATTCATTTCATGCTTGATTGTACTAAGTGTACTGTCAAAATGACAGAAAGCCTTCAGATTGTTAAAAATACTCAGTCAATGGCAGAAAAATCTAGGTTGACACAACCCCTGTGCCTGTTATGCTTTGTGCATGTTGTGAAGAGAGGAGTCTTTGTGTGAGGTTGTTTTACAGATTGACTGGAAACCCGACATGACCTCAGTCTTGACTATTACCCCTCTCACACAGGAGATTTTTGTATGATGGGAGTCTACTGAATGAGTGTTCAACCATGCTGGAACCCATCCATATGCAACAGAGAGCATTTACATATGAACGAATGTCATCACCATTCACAGACTCATACTGCATCTGTAGCAGTGGGCTGTTACATACATATTCCTATAAAAAGAAATAATTACATTACATAAGAAAGAACAGAAATGCCTATTCACCAAGCTGGGTCTTTTCCTGCCCAAGTTGAGAGGAATGTCACAAAGCCAGGTTGGGTGACGCAGGGTTAAACCATGTCACTGTGCTGGTTTAAACAGGACAAAAGTCAATTGTCTCCTTGAATGCTTGCAGGTCAAAGATCACAGCAGCAGATGCACAAAAATGTATACCTGAGATGAAATGCTATGATACCTGACCATAACTCTGTGTAGTTACACTTGAAACACATCCTTCCACAAATGAAATGAATGTACAATACCAGGGGCTTTTAACAGTGTCAATAAGAAGGAAAAATCTCTATGAAACTTATCATCCCTAGAAGTCAATGAAAAGATGACTGTGTTTGCTTGCCACAAATTCAGTACATTTGTTTACATGCAAACTGATAGGTTTAATATGGTGACATGTTATATTTAGTCAAAGTATCTTAAACACATTAGGCTGATAATCAGTGCGAGCACAAAGGGATTAGCATACATTGTTGCTCAATCGTTCTTGTTATTTGGGTATGTAAATACTTAGCCTGGATTCCTTTTGGTATTTTGAATTGACTTGTGTGTCAGACTGCTCACGAAGTGAACAGTATGCAAAACAGGGTTTGTACATACAAACTGTGACATGGCTTGTGTTGGTGGGAAATTAAACAATCAATACATTACTGTGATTTTTTTATGCTGATACTTGCAATACTTGAGTTTTAGTGAATTAAAATATTACTTTTGATTATTGGCTACCACCTTGCAGTACGCAACAAACAACACACATCTTAAAACTGTTTGGCTAATGAAAGAGGGCTTCAGAGAGAATGATTTTGTAAGTGACATAATGGGCTGGTTTCGACTCAGATAACCTCAGTTGAGAAGAGAAGTTTAAGTTCCTGCTGCTTCTTATGACTACTGGACATTGATCATGCTTAGGCAATGGATTTCGATGTCGGTCTCCTTTTGGTTTTATAGAAGTCAGATGACATCTGTACAAGTTTATGTGCACAGCTCCACAAGCTTAGCAAAAGTAGGCTGGCTGCAACCCACTAGCCAGCCAGGGGGGCAGACTGACTTTAACCTACACTTAGAACAATTAAATTACCTCATCTCATAGTTATGCACTGCTCACATTACACATGCCTTAAAGGTTTTGCCAAATGGCAAGGCCGCCAGTCCATTTTTATTCTTTGCAGCTGGCTTGAGGCTAAGACGGGGGATGACAGATGAATAGACAATTCATGAGGGCGATGTTTTTGTTGCAAAAGAAAAAATGTGCAGTCCAAGAATGTATCTCTGTGCCCAATAATGGCTAATTTACTTTCACTCTTGAACACAAAACAGTATGCTCGAGCCAGCGTACAGACAAAGGAGCTACTCAGTGCACTCAAACCACAAAGAAAGCCATTTTTGGCTATTTACACCATCTCTGTTTACCTTGAAACTGAATTATACTGGCAAGGAAAGGCTGTATTCTCTATTTTATTCTCCAAGCGCCTTCTTTTGTAGATCAGATGAATGAAGAAGATCAGTGTGTCAATCTATGATATAACCCAATTATTACCATATACATCTGGTTTACATATCCTTTACAATCTGACCTTTTTAAAATAAAAGTTTTGTGGTATTTCTTCTGGCCTGAAATTAACCACTGTACCACAACAGTGAATGCACAGTGAATAAACAAACATAGACAGGCATGAATGGGCCAATACTAGTTATAAGTTGGCATGTATTGGCATAGTAACTATTGCATTTAAGCACACTGATGTGACAATAGAACGGGAAAAAGCAGATTACATGTTTACTGTGAAGAATTCTCATCTTTCTAGGGTTATTCTCAAAACGTACAACAGTGAATGATGGACAACCGTTGGTTTTTTCTGTAGCTCAGAAAACATGTCCCATTACCTCTTAAATGGTAGGTTCACAGGTATTTTATTATCAAAACAAATTATCCATGCATATTGTTTTAGTTTTACATATCCAGTTTATATGTATTCAACCTTTGGAAAAGTGTTGCATTGATTTAAAAAACTAAGACAACAAATAAATGCAACATTTTTCCAAAAAAGGTCCATCTTCTCGGAAACATCCACCAATCAAAATGTTTAGCAACACTTTTGGAACTACTTTCAAAAAAGAAACAATTCCCAAGAAAACTGTTCAACTTGGACACTTGTTACTATATTCTTCAAGGCCAAACCAAATCAATATGTAGCTTCAACGGATGTTTAATCCATCAGTCTCATATAATGAAAACACATCGATGCCACAGCTCAAGTTTCTCTCACTGATTAACTGATAAAAGCCTTTTTTTCTTCACTGACTAAACTTAACTGTCTTACCAGTTTTTCCTTTTCAAATTGACTTTTTATCTGTTTCATAGAAAGCACTTGAAAGTTTATGAAGTGTCAAAACACTCTTTTCTCCTACTGAATATTTCACATAGTTGGAAGATAAATCTGTTTTCTCCCACATACTGCACAACCAATGGGTTGGTATATTATGTAATTATGATAAAAGAACCTCAACAAAAGAAACCAAATGTGTACATAATGAAGAAAAGCTGTTAGATATCAAATATTACAATACACTAGTAATCTTTTTGTAATGAAAATCTGGCTTTCTGAAGTAAACTGAACTAAATCACAAAGTTTTGAGTCTTACCTTATCTATTTTTAAAATTTCTCTTCAATGTATAATTAAGGCAAGGGATCACTTTTGTTTAGGGTGACATTTTTATGAATAATGAAGTGGTCTAAAAATTATTTTTTTATTGAGTAACTTGTATTGCAAGGCCTCATTTAGGCTTGTAAAATAGTCAACACCAAATCATTTCCTTTAATCTGAAGACTACACAATCCAAGAGGTGCTTCCTCATGCATCTGGTAAGACCTGACACACACATATTTTTTATGCTTCCTCCTGACAATACTTTTTTCCACTTTAAAGAGATCGGGGTTGCAAAGGGCACTGCTGATGTTAAACATGTAATGTGACCAAGACCAAAAAAAAAAACAAAAGACTACCTAAATGGTCCATGTATTCTGGGAGGCCAAAATGCAGCCTGGCCACCTTAACCCTCCTCTCATTTACAGTCTGACATAAATGAGGTCCTCCAGCAGATCTTTGATGAGCATGTCTGCTATCTCAAACCCAACATTAGCACACACCCAATTACTGAGATATAAATAAACAGTCATCATGTGATACAGTGTGACCATATGTCAGGCTCAACTGACCATTTTAGGGTCACAGAGCAATGTTTTCTGCTAGCTCATGAGCATCCTATGCATATCAGCCTGGCAGATGTGGGACCAGCAGGTCCAACAGCAGGCTGGTAAAGTCGGTTTTTGATGTAATGCCACTGGTTAATCACAAAAGATAAAAGTGGCAAGGAGAGGAAGCCTGGCTGACCACGAGTGTCTCATAAAAATGCACTAAACCAAGTGTCTCAGGTTACCATTGTAATAGCAGTGCACAACAACGACACACACAGCATGCAAAGCTTGCTCACAGAGCAAAACAAAGATAAAAAGCTTGATAGCTGCAAGTACTGAGAATTAAATTCACACAGGAGGAGAGAGCTCGTTTCTTAACACATTAAATTGATCCACTTGCTGACATGAATTGGATTAACCTACAGACAGGATGCCGCTGAAAGTCACTACAGATGCACTAACCCCGTTACTGACTACAAGAGTAAGCATTATAGTTCCTAGATAAATCAGCAACACCCTCCTAATAATAACAGAACTGTTGGCTGACACGTGTCCCGAGTGTATTACGGATAGAATAACTATTGGCACTTGGATAGTGGCCCCGACTCCACTGACCCTTCATCCCGAAAAGGAGACTGCTATGCTCTGAGCTTTAAAGTTCCAGTAATAACATTCTTTCTGTGAAACCAGAGATTTAGAGGTGGACAACTAGGCTTATTTTCACCTATAAACAGAAACAACAGAGTGACCGTCACTCCTAAACCCTAAACAAGGAGGTCAAACAAAATCACATGTGCATAAAATCCCCCCCCTTCTCTCGCGAAACATGTTGAAACACACACCTCCGCAGAATTGAACCAAGAAGACCTTAAACCGCTGAACAATGTGGTGGCTGGAATGCGACCTCACGTAGCTGTGACAAGCTAATAGTGTAAACCTGTGCTAGCCATCAGCTCATTAAAGGATGACAAATCTTATCATATTGGTGTGATAACATTTGTCATTGGTGTAATTAGACAAGCAACCACGCGCATCACAGTCTCCCACACATTGTGACATGGCCAGCT
Source organism: Acanthurus tractus (assembly GCA_029783725.1). Classification (NCBI taxonomy): domain Eukaryota; kingdom Metazoa; phylum Chordata; class Actinopteri; order Acanthuriformes; family Acanthuridae; genus Acanthurus; species Acanthurus tractus. The sequence goes on from JAQNCA010000028.1 coordinate 11,276,701, forward strand.
AACCAGCCAGGTAGTCAGTCGCCAATGCACAAGCCAAATGCAGCTAACTAACTAAGCTAGCTAGGCTGGTGGCTAGCAGCAAAAAAAAAAAAAAAAAAAAAAAAAAAAAAGAGGGTAACGAATGCTAGCCAGCAGCTTAAAATTTGCCAATAAGAAATGAATTTCGCTTCCAATTAAACCAGGACAAACCGTGATACTTTCGTCACAGTGAGCTTTATTTAGTAAAATCTTACCTTTTGAGTATAGAGATTTGGGGGAATTGAGGTCGAGATCCGAGCTAAGGAGGGATATAAAATCAGAGGGCATCGCAGCGCTTCATCGAGGGGAGGGGAAGCGGACACTCTTTAGAAGAAACGAAGTCGGCAGCTTTTGGCCAGTAAATTGCGTCCTGCAAGCGGAATGTTTTAATTTCCAGAGTATAACATCTAAAGAATATTAAGGCGACAAAAACAAAACTTTCAATACCAAAAAAACCGTTATGGAGCACGTCTCACGTTGGTGTGTGTTTGTCTGTGCTGAGAGGAGACACAAACACACACTTGCCTACAGTTGGTCGGCCCACCTCCTGGCCCCTCCCCCCTTCATTGCCCAGAGACATGCGCTGTACCCGGGATGAGATACAGTGAAGCTCCCATCGAGGGGAGTACATGGCAGGGATGGTTCCCCTCCTATTGAGCCACTTGTATCTGGATAGACCAATCGAAAATAAAAAAATATATATATTTTTTTAGTGAAAGATGCTCACAGTCTTGAATGTTTAGAGAGGTCCTGCACTTCCTAAGGTATAACTCTGTTTCACCTTAATAACAGGAATTTTCTCAAAGAGGGTTTCTGTCATTTACCTTTACATTTCAGGTATCTGTGTCAAACTAGAGACTGCAGGGACTGCACAGAAACGGTATTCACACCCTCCACCAAAGTAAAAGCTGCAACACCACAATTTAAAAATGCGAATTGATGCATTCAATATCTTATTCAGGTAAAATTACAACAATTTACACTTAAAGTGTAAAAGTTAAAGTACTTAACATGCCACAGAATGTCCTGTGTTACTCTGTATAACATTTGAGCACTACTGGTGTTATGACTGGTAGAGATGGAGCCAAACTAAATTACTTGAATATTGTTTGGTAGTAATTTTAAATGGTCATATGGTTTATATTGGAAATCTCAGCCTGCAAAGAAGGAAAACTTGTCTGTCAGATAAATTTATTAGTTGACAGATTAAAGCATTTCCCTTTAAAATGTAGTTGAATAGAAGTATAGGGTAATTTAAGTTGGCACAGATGAATTCAAGTGCCTCAAAACTGCAATTATGTAGAGAGCAAGATATTGTGTGAAATGTTAAAGCGCTGGCATACTTTCTTGTATGTGGTGATATGGTTGGCAGCTACAGTTTGGCAGAAAGTAGGTCCTCCTTAACAACTTCTTGAGTAACTAGGTCATGATTTTTGTAAAGGGAGATTGCTGTCAAAAGGGTGCTGTGAAAAAGTTCCCTGATAGATATGTCATGACAGCTGGCAGTCACAACCTATGGTCAGTAACTGAGTGAGTGACTGCCATGAGGAAGAGCAACAGCATAACAGTCAAAGATTTATTTCCCAGTTAATCACAATGTCTTAAGATCTGCACCATTTGTGCAGTCTGACGTTTACATTCATGGGACAAGGCCAGGAGGTCATCTATCTTCTTTGTTGCATCAGCAAGTAGACCGCTGCTCCACATTTTGTGGCAGGTAGGAAGGGCTTATTTTGCTATTCTCTGAAAAGTAAACTGGAGCTGGAGGAAGTGTGTTGGCAAGACGTAAAAATGAAAGTAGACGTCTTTGCTAAATCAGTTGCCTGTTTGTACATCAGCAGATTTCAGTTTTAGAATGCAGATCAGCATGCAGGTGTCTCATATTGCAAGTTTTCCTCAACGTCAGGGTAGGAAACACTCTGCCTGTCTTTCACAGCAATAACAGAAACTGCACACTTAAAGCAGTTGAATCACAACACAAGTAAACAGTGGTGGCACAAGTGGATTGCAAGAAAGTAACCCAGTGTGCAGAGCGGCTATACTCTCTGAGTACATAACAATGCTGCCACTATTGATAATTTGTGAGGGGGCAAGTAGCAAGCTGTAAAACAGAGACTGAATAAAGCTCCTTTGTATATGTTTATGTGGCCTCACTGCTGCAACTTTACAACCTCATTAAACTCCATAAGGCATTCGGTATTTATACCATGGCATAGCTTTCATGATTGATTATTTCTTTGGTTCAGTGTTATTAATAGCTCATACAACATCAGGGGTCTATCAGATGGATAAATAGTATTGAAACAATTTTTAAGAATTTTCACTGCAAATGCTTAATCGTTCCCTCGAGTGGTAATTTAAGAAAAGCTGATTTGCAAAGACAAAAACAATATCCCCCGTACACTGAAACATAAAGATACAAGTAGGGTTTTATAAATGTATAAAAGAATTAATTATAGAGCCCTTTTTATATAGTAGAAAAGGCATGTGGTTCTAATTACACTAATAATGGCTTTTTTCCAAGTGTCCCATGACAGTGAATCAGCATCAATACCAAGACCCTGAAACTGAGGCAGCTAAATGAAATTTATCCATCATAAATTTAATGATTTATGTCTTTTCCTAGTATGAAATGTCAAAATGTCATCTGTGAGAAAGATTTATGAAAACACAAATGCTAGTTAGTACAGTTTCGGAACATGAACCAGAGACAGGAATGGGGAAGTGACTCATTTTCCTCTTTTTTCTATCCTACCAACTGGCAGTCAACAGCAGGAGTGGAACTAGTTGTCAGTGATGAGTGTGGTTGCTGGCTTAAGGCCCCATTATGCTGTTTGCATATTTCTCATATCAATTTCAAATTATTTGAAGGGTTCCTGATGGGTTATTACTGTGCAGACCTCATCTGGAATTATAGACTTGGCAGACAGACACAGCCCCTGAAACAGGTAGCCAAACAAGTTAATGGTAACCAAACAGGTTGACAGACAGGAACAAGGGAATGTTGCTGTATTTGCATACAAAAGAGCTACTGCACTGATGGGGAACAGATGTGCAGGACACTGTCAGGTCGTATAACTGTCACTCTGAGAGGTTTTAAAAACAGCGCCTCTGACTTTTTAAATTCATTTTATGTGTTTTAATAAATTTAAATAATAAATAGGTAAATAGGTTTGTAATTTTTCCAGTTGTTGTCCTGTTGTCCTATTAAATTTTATATGTTACTCAAAAGAGATGAACTAGACTGCTTACAAAAGTCTTACATTTAAGTTGTATAGAGGGCATACAGCTGTTTTTTTAAAGATACGTTTTACTGTACTTGATTTGACCTTGTAAGTCATCATTAATTATACATTTGAACAAAATCGAAATGCTGAAAAGTGACAAGACACTGGCCTGCCGTGGCATCCACGGCTTCTTTTTCAGCCTCAATTTCCCTATAGGCCATTCGGCATACGTCACTGTGTTGTTGCGGAAGTGCCGGGGAAAGCTGTGTGCGGGTAATTCTCAGCTCTGACAGTTGAATTCATCGTGTAACGCGGAGCAGATACTCCTTTGTGTTAGCAGCATAATCGTTTAAGTGAAGTTATGGCGGCTCTGAAATACGCAGGTATGGATGATACAGACAGTGATGATGAGTTACCACCTGGCTGGGAGGAGAGATCCACGAAAGATGGTTGGGTCTACTATGCAAAGTGAGTGGAGTACCTCCAGTAACGTTGACTGTACATGGATATATGTCTGTGTTTAGAAGTTTAGCTCTTTTCACAACCAAAGGATCACAGTGGTGTTCATCAGTTTGTGGCTAACACAGCTTGCTAGCTACATAACTTTGAGTAGAGTCTTGATGTGCGGATTTGAAGCATGAATTAAAAAGTCTGGAGAGTTTACGTTACGACAGGTTTTGTGCGAAATTATGCAAGAGGTGGATTTGAAATTAAATGTTTTTTTATGAAAAAGTGACTGTGCTACCGAGATTCATTTGCATTGGTGAACTTGTGAGTTTGCAGCACTGTAGCTGAGAGGTTGTCAAATGAAACACAACCTTATGACAGAGTCTCTCTTTGAAAATCAAACATAAAATCTTCAAGGGTTTTGTTTGCCCTCCTCTGTGTCATATTTCCTGTTTCCTTAATGTATGAAATCAAACAACCAAGATACAGCAGATGAAAATGAGCCATTTGCAAAATCTGGCACCTTAACATGACTTTCATTCTAATCACTGTTTTGAAGGACATTGATAAATGAATGAAGTTGAAGCAGCAAAGCTGGATTAATTTTGCCTGTCTTCTTTTGTTTGTGTGTGCCAACAGCCATGATGAGATGAAGACGCAGTGGGAACACCCCAAGACTGGAAAGAAAAAACGTTGTGCAGGAGGTTTGCTTCTTTGACTTGTTTCTCTGTGTCCTATGTGTGTTTCTGTATGCTTGAGATCCTCTTGAGTTCATATACTCAGCTATGCAGTTTTAAATTCACATGACCTGGTTATGTTTTTTGGGCATCTGTACTGATCAGCAATTGTCTGTGTGTCACACTGGCCTATACAGGATCCATTACAATCTATTAAGTGAAATAAGGAGCCACAAAGTCAATCTTGTGGGTTTCTTATCTTAAAAATTGAACAAACTCTGCGTAGTCCCTCCTCCCTGTGCACACTCTGAACTAAAACATGATCATGCCTGCAGTCTTATTAACCTGGTTTCTTACTTAGAACCTCTTAGTTAGCATTATTTCCAAAAGGATTCAAGTATGCAGTGCGAGAATCTTCTACCAGCAGGGTCTCTCTCCCCTTCCTGTTGCTCTCTGTGCAGGCAGTCAGAGTGTGGATGTGTGGGCAGGTAGAGGGATGCAGCTGCTGCAGGAGTGGGAGTTTAGTTGTAGTGAGTGAGTTGTAAAATGTAAAAAACACTTTTTAAATTACAGTCATTCACCAGTCACTATTACCTCTCCCCCATGCAACTGGCAAGTAAAAAGTCATAACCAGGAGCTGCAGATCATATATTTTTATTGACTGTTTACTCATCGGCAGATCGATGAGGGTTAGCTTTGCAAACATCTGATTTGAAAGTTGCCTTGTTGAGAACTTTATTTCTTGTTTTTGGTATGCATTTTGTTATTATGCATTTTCTTTTTCTTTGAT